>MNAD01001029.1:2992-114864 GCA_001895945.1 Trametes pubescens | reverse complement strand
GCTACGCGGCTTTGTTCTCTCTCCCTACATGTGTTTGAGCAATTTAAAAATGGCAAGAACGTGTCAAAATGAATACATGGCGTGCTGAATGTGATATGAAGCATGCGTGGCGGCGTAGCGAGCACTTTCGTCGACTGACGGCGCCTAGTATGAACGCGCGAGCAACCCGGTGACGCTACCGCAGCACTACCGCAGCACAAGCGCCGAAGGAAGTTCGAGTTACGTCAAACCCTGAGCTTCAGGCTGGGGAGTCGTACAAGCTTGGGCTCGGGGACGCTCTTTTTCTCCAACCAAATCGCGCAGAAAGGAGCTGCAGCGAAGCTCCAAACTCCTCACAGCTGCAGACCTACATAATCAGGTACCAGGTGGTCAATCGCGATGCCATCCCACTCCCGCTATGTTCTCCCGCCACCATCATACGACAGCATACAACAACCGTGAGCGATGACACTTCCGAATCGTATATCGTGAAGACGCTGAATGATGATATTAGCAATGTACTCACTCCGCTCAACACGCGGAAGAGGACACCGCGTGCTAGGGGCAACATGTTCATGGTGTTCTGTGTGTGTCTTCTCATAATCCTCCTCCCCCTCTTCCTCGCGCAGAACCTTGGACTCGTGCGCTGCCCGCTCGACGACTTGCCCGCGGAGGAGAAAGCAAGACTTCGCCGGCATTGGCAACGCGAGACCGCGAAGTGGACTCGGGAGCGTGGGGAGCACGCCGCCGAAGTGCGCACTTGGGAGCAGCAGCGTAGCGCGTACGCCAGAGAGCAGCGGGCTTGGGAACAAGAGCGCGGCGCGCATGCCGTAGAACTACGCCAATGGGATCAAGAGCGAGCCGCGCGCCGCGAAGAGCACAGGGAGGAGGAGGAGCATCGTCTGGAGGCCGTGCGCCGGAGTCAGGGCGTGTACTGGACGGAGCCCGCGCCAGGAGACTGCCACACGTACGGGACCAGGACCTACTCCGCGAACCTCAAAGACATCCCGAAGGACCTGAGCTGGAGCGAGGTGTGCGACAACATGCCGCCGGTCGTCATACACGGCAGGAATTTCAGCAAGCCCATCAAGTGCGAGCGCAACTTTGTGAGTCGCCCGTGGTCGTGCGAACTGTTCGTGCTGACATTGCCCTCTCTGTGATAAGGGAGGGAATGTGGTCGGCACTTGGTACATCAACTTCGACGAGCCTAGCTGCAAGCCTTACTGGAATGACTTCAGTGACCTGGTGGGAGCGATTTGATCATGAGCCAAGGCGTTGGCTTTGTTCATTGATGTGCTTGCCGTCTGACAGGGGTGTAACCTGGGACACACAGGATTTCAAGTGAGCACGTCTACACTGGACACCCCTCCCACACTGTTCACTCACTGACAAAAATCGTCGTATAACTTCAGCGGTTTGCGGCACGCCTCGATGGTATGAGCAAAGGCGCAGATTGGAATTTGATGTGCTCTACAACGCCTGCCACGATTCACGGCGCATACTTCACTCAGCTTACCACTTGCGAAGATCAGGTATGTCTCTGCGCTTTGTTGAAGTGGTACATATACTGATGACACGCCTCTCCAGGGTCGATGGGGCGAAGTGGGCCTGTGGGACGTGCCCAATCCCACCTGTCATTAGGCCTAGAGCAGTATGCAGAGCGCGGGTCGTAGTGTTGATCCACTCATCTGTGTCTCTTTCTTTCTTTCTTTCTTTCTTTCTTTCTTGGAAAGGCTGTTGTATGAGTGGAAGAGTGAGCTGTATCGTGTTGTGAACTGAATGGATAAACTTGCACGGAGGAGTTCCAACTTCGCCGCCGACTTTAGCGCGTTCTGTTATGTAACACTATCCCACGGGAAGCAAACGGGCGCTTACGCGTGCTATAAAACTCTTCGTCGCTGCGACCGCTTTGTTCTTTACAGTCATCTCGGTCTCTGGAGCTGGCGTTTCTTCACTTTGTGGAACGTTCTCACTCGGACCTCGTCTCAGGACGTGGTTTAGTGGCCGAGTATAGCGATCTCACGAGCCCCGGACTGGGCATACCGTCGACTGTTCGAATATTCACTGGTCGCGCGGTTAATCAGTCTTGGGTACATTCTCGTCTCTTCCTGTAGCTGTCTTCGCTTCCGGCAATAAATGCCCTTCTCCAACACACTAGCCGTCATATCCTTCTTGTGTTGCCAGATGGTACGCTCTGAATCTGCCTAGCAGTGTCAGTCTAAGCTGTCTGTTTCTCAGGGTTGCCAGTAAATTGGATATGTGCAGCGTCGCTAGATAACGCCAGCTATCGTCCTATGACTCGATGTTGCTATACTGATTTATTGGTCCAGCTAATACGCGCTGAGGCGGACCTTGCACGTTAGCGGCCTGCCAAGTATGCAATCCGCACACGTACCGGCCGTTGTCTTCTCAATGCTATCTATCATGCCAACTGGTACTGCGGTCCGACGTCTGGCAGCGAAATCCTTCCGGTGCCTCCCCCGATGTCTACGCAGCACATATGTCAACAACACTGAATAACAGTGCTTCTGCGTGATTGACGTGCAGAAGCTCTCGCTGACGTACCTGTCCTGTAAGGCCGTGCTATGCGGCCTCGTTCAGGGGCTACGCTCTCAGGTGAGTCGCCTATTGGTGTATCATTGTCTCCTTGAAGAGTCACCCCTTTCAGGTTCCCATGACATGTCAGACTACGAGGTTTCTCGTCGACGCGCTCGCAGAGATATCTCGCCGGCCCTGTTTCATGTTCGCCTTACCTGTGCCTTGCCTCGGCAACATCTAGTATGGCGTCCAACAACCCGTGGGGCACTAGATTAGCTAGTGAATGCGACAGAACCGCCCTCTGCACGAGGGTCTGATTTGATAATGTGTCGTTCGTCGCGGGTGCAGGTAGTATAAGTATAACCTCTACCCAACGATGTGAGCGACCCACCAGCCACTGTCCATCGCCGGCATAACCTCCGCCATGTTCACCACAGCTATCATCACATTCGCTCTCGCCCTCCTCGCCCACGCGGTTCACGCCAGCCCCGCGGTACCCGTGAAGACGAACATCGGCGCGAAGTTCCCCGTTCACGACCTCAGTGCCGGCGGCGCGCGCCCAAACACGACGCTCTCGACGTCTGGGCTCCACGCGGCCGTCGTGCCGGCGGACTTCCCCGCGAACCTGCTCCTGTGCAACACGGTGTCGTGCATCAGCTGCATCCAGCTCGACATGAGCACACTCCCGCACAACGAGTGCCTCAACTCCGGGATCGAGGCGCTGTCGGTCGCGATCAGTCAGCCGAGCAACAGTGGCCTCGATTTTGGCGTATTCGTCGCCCCAGACGGTTGCGCAAGCTTCACCCAGATCCCGGCGGTCAACACGTGCTACAACGTCAACGGCGAGACCGTCAGTGGCTTTGCGCTCGCTTGAGGCGCGCGTAGTTGTGTCGTATCAAACCAGGTGAGCTGAACAAACTATTTCGAGGATTTCCGGTATACTTATCGAGCGTTGCTTATCATCAAGAAGCTCTGCGGGTGTCGCAGGAATCACCCAAGTCGGCGATGGATCGCGTTACGGAAACTGGACCGGAGTTGGGACAATTGTACTTTGCACTTATCGGGGTCTGTCATATCAAAACTTGGACGCACCGTGCCCAATTCCCTATATCATCAGTCCTACATCATCAGTGTTCAACGTTCAACGTTCACCCTGAATTTCGAGCGTGAGCGCTTCGAAGATGGCGAGATGATGGTGGAGCTTATAAGTTGGGCGCCTGTAGGGCCTTGCTCTCTCCCATATGCACCTATCGCTACCGAACGTTCGTGCTCAGGGTACTATGCAAAGCGGCAATTGAGAGTTGTCGACAGTGTTTCATATTTCGACCGCGTTCACTCCTCTCTCTGTTATCCGGTTCTGCGCTGAGTTCAGGCTGAGATTTTCGCTGCCGGCGAGGTGCAACCTTGGACGCGTCGTCGCTGTGGGATTCACGGATGCTTCTGCAGCTACAGCATCGCACTACTGGGGTACGTCCGATGTCTTGTCATGTTCATATCTTAGCTCAAATTTTCTCAGGAGTCTGCGACGGCAAGTCGGAGTCCAGCGCTCGCCCTGAAGATGGGCCGCGTTAACGGCGCTCGCTCCGGCAGCAGAGGCACACCTGACGCACAGGCTCAGTAGTCCGGTTTGAGCGTCATGTAGCAATGTGATTTCCATGACCATGCTTATGTCGCCGCAGCTATCAGGGTCGGGCAAGTAGCCTTACGCTTTTGCCCCCATCCATCATGTCGTTGACAGCGTGGCTGCTCGTCTTTTTGAGTGGTGGACTTCTTCTCCTCGTTGAGCAGAGTCGTCGACGTCGAAGACGCCTTGCGCTACCTCCAGGACCACCAGGACTACCGGTAGTGGGGAACGTATTGGATTTTCCGCAGTCCCACTATGGTGCCGAGTTCTCCAAGCTAGCCGCGAAATACGGTGTGTCGCCATGCCCCCGTTACGGACGATATGAAGCTAACCTACTACCGTTAACAAGGCGATCTGGTGTACCTCGAGTTATTCGGGCAGCCCATCGTGGTCGTCAACTCCCACGATGCGGCGATAGATCTTCTGGAGAAGAGGTCGGTCAACTACTCCGACCGTCCGCGCTCGGTTATGTCTGAACTGTGAGCGTCGTTTTCCACTAGCTCAACCAATTACCGACAAGTGCGACCCTTTCTCACAGGACTGAGTACGACGACTGGGTCTTCGTGCTGATGCACTATAACCAGAAATGGCGACAGCATCGGCGCGTCGTAGTCCAGTCATTCCATCCCGACGCGCTCGTGTCAGCACAGCCTATCTTAATGGCATCCGTTCACGATCTACTTGAAGCACTCCTCCGCACACCCGATCAGTTCTCCGAGCATATTGGCTTGTAAGTACCTGCTTTACATGACTTCCAGGGCGGCTGGCTGAACTTATTATGTTACCTCGTCTGCGACAGCACGCTGGCAAAGTCCACGATACGTCTCGTTTACGGGATACAGCTCACAGACGACGACGACCGCTTCTTCGACATGGCAAGTACGATAGTCCAAATCGGGTCAGAAATGTCCGTACCCGGAGCATTTCTGGTGGATATCATTCCTATGCTTCGATTTCTACCTTCGTGGTTTCCCGGAGCCAAGTTCCTGAGGACCGCCGAGGCTTGGAGAGTACAGGCGCGGTCTTACAGAGATGAGCTGTTTGCCGCGGGCAAGGCTGCATTTGTGAGTGGACATATCGTAGCCCGCTGATCACGGGCACTGATCGTACACAATACAGGGCCGTGGTATCGTCGACTCGCTCATCGGGAGAGTCTTCGAAGAGTACCACGAGATGCCTCCCTCTGAGACGAATGCTCTCGGAAAGGTGGAGGAAATGCTCCGCGGAGCGGCAGCCGCAGCGTACGGAGGTCAGTATCTATTTTGGGAACTCACTCCATCCGCGACTGATGCATGCCAACAGGTAGCGCAGACACGGTGAGCAATCTCACTGACGTTCTTGGTGCACAACGGCGTCTCACGAGCGCGCTAGACGCACGCCGCCGCACACGTGTTCTTCCTAGCCATGGCCCTGCACAAGGATGTGCAGGAGAAAGCCCAACGCGAGCTCGACTCGGTTGTCGGCCCTGACCGACTGCCCACGTTCGCGGACCGCGAGTCCCTCCCGTACATAAACGCGCTGGTCAAAGAAGTTCTCCGATGGCATGTCATTGCCCCAATCGGCGTCGCACATCGCTCCGTTGCCGACGATGTCTACGACAGGTACCTGATTCCCGCGGGCACGTTAATTGTCCCCAACCAATGGTACGTTCTTCCGATTTGACCAATGTTGCGCGGTTCGCGGCTTATTTTAATCTAGGGCGATGGCCCGGGACGAGGCGCGGTACCCAGACCCCGACGACTTCCGTCCAGAACGCTTTCTACGGGATGGGAAGATTGATCCTAACGTGCGCGACCCGGTAACGTTCGCGTTCGGCTTTGGACGAAGGTATCTTTATGACTACTTTTCGAAGAGCCCGTTGCTGAGATGATCATCAGAATATGCCCTGGCCTCCACTTCGTGGATGTAACATTGTTCATCAACTTCGCCTCCATCTTACACGTCTTTAACATTGGCCCTCCGATGGACGAAAACGGCGCCGTCTTGCCACTCAAAGCGGAGTTCGTAGAGACAAGCACCAACGCGTAAGCTCGCTCTAAACTCATGTTTCACGAACGAAGCACAGAAGCGAACCTTATATGTTTACAGACGACCGGAGACGTTCGGATGCACTATTCGGCCTCGGTCTCTCCACGCCGCGCAACTGGTTCAATCTCTCGCAGAAGACACGCAGTGATCAGAGAACGTTCATGCGGCCTCGCTCTGTTCCGCGTCCAACGGGGGATCTTCTAATCTTACTGTAACGTCCACGGTCCGGCGCTCCGCTATTACTTCCTGTCGTACGAGCCCCCTTTCTCGTGCGCACGCCGTTTCCTCTTCTTCCTCTCCCATTGTACATGCAGACCTTCCTTTAGGCACTGGTCTTGGCACGAAGCGTTCGAAGTGCTCCTGCCTACCCCCGTGCGGTGTGTCTTCTTCCTTGGCATATACCGTACATATCGGTCTTCGGGCCCTGGGCAAATAAGCATGTGCACGTTTCAACCTGGTCGGGAGAACTACCCATGCTGGATGCTGAGCGTCGAGTTACTTACCTTGCGGTTCAATTCAATTTCGCCGTGCGCGTGCATGGTGTCAATCCTCACAGGAAGTCACATTCACTCACCACGATGTACGTGAATAGGCGGGATGCATGCATGCTGACACTTCAATCGATCACTCTGCTCCTCATGCTAGAGTACGATGCCCGCCACGCTCGAGACTAAATCGGGACCGCGACGCACGTTTTAGTCGCGAAGAAGTTCTGCATGGTCTACCCCGGTGGTGACACTCACAACATGAACTCAAAAATGCCCCTCAACGACGACATCCACGGACCATATCTCATGGTGGAACGTTCAGGTTTATTTGAGTAAGCTGATCCTTCTACTTACTCCGATGTGCATGTGCCTCACTGACCGGCAGACTCGTCAGACTTGTCAAAGATTAGCGTGATAACGCCAATTTCGGTGAGGTTTCTTGCCTTCTCAGGCGCAAGGAGGTAGTTGACTTCCCATACAGCTGTCGATCACTAAGGAGTATCAAGATGGTTGTCAGAGAGCGATCACTTTCATAAGGCGGAGTACCTAGCCCTCGTCAGCAGCTCTGCGGACTCTGACGGGCATTAGCCCATTCTCGACTTGTCGATCGATTCGGCTGGGCCAGGTCCGACTGAGGTGTGATTCCATCACGCACAGACAATGGTCAATGGAAAGATTAGCCCAGTCGTGTTCAGTCTCCCATAATTCCAGCTCCGCAACATGCCATTGAACTGTATGAAGGGCTCAGGGCGAATACCTTTATCAGTGATGTGGTTTCTGGTCTCAGCTCCGTAGATGCTGGGGTGGATATCGCCCATCGCAGAGCGCTTGCAACAATATCTTGATTTCCCTCCAAGTTTCCGAGTCCCTCTTATGCCAATACTTACATGGGGAGATGACTGAGAAAATATCGTGCATGATCGAGCTCGAGACAGCACTGCACGCGCGTCCGCACGTTCAAGCGCCCTACAGTATTCAATATTTGACCGGGTTTGTGCCTGCTTGGTAACTGTGTAGATGTTAACTGCGGCGCTAAACCGATACCGTTGCTCTCTGCCATCGTCTGCGGCTCAGACCGGTACTAGCTGCTCACTCATGCTTTGGGGCCGTGCAAACTCCTGGAAGTTCCCCCTTTCTCGTAAAAACTTTGAGTTCGCATCCTTGGCTTCCCTCACTGCAAGTCTCCAGTGTGCCGGCGTGCCAGCGTTATGATTGTCGCCCTCAGACGACTTCGTTTTGCTTCTGCGTGGTGGTCGTGCGAAGGTAGACTATATTTTCTGTCTTCTAGAGTTTGAGCTTGGCCTCTGAGCGCGGAGCCTTTGGAAGGGACCTGGGCACCGGTCGCTGTGCACACGCACGTTTCCGCCAAGCACAGACGCCACGATGTACGTACGAAAACTCTCCTGACTATACAATCTACATCTAATGCGATCGACAGTCCCATTTAATTTTGCCACCAGCTAGCTATGCAAGGGTGGCGTGCAATTCATGGCCGAGAACCTATCCAGCCGCTCAGATCTGGCAGATCCGCCAACGCAGCGAGCGATGGTTCTGCCTTCTTGAAACCGCATCCAGACCACAGAAGCAGACGAGCAAGGCGCGCCTGACATCTTTTGGGCCGTCTGGCTCTGTGTGCGCCTCCACGACTGCATGGTATCACCGATCGTGACGTCTTCTGGCCGGTGTCACGATCATCTGGGCTATACCGCTGGTTGCAAGCACAGGCCATGTGCGCATGCTGGTGAGAGAACTACTCTCTGCTCGCCGTCTAGCTTTGAGTGCATGCGGAAGCCACATCGTCAGTACCGCGTTCGTCGGACTGGCGAGGATGTATAAAACAGCTCTATGCACTGGCAAAAGACCCAGGAGTCGGACACATCCCATTCCAACGCAGACACAACCACCACTCGCCTCCATCGACACCATGCGTTACTTCCTTGCCATCCTCTCCGTCGCTCTCGCCCACGTCGTCAGCGCCACGCCGATCGTCGCTACCGAGGCCACTGGCGTGACGACCCTCGCCGCCTCGTTCCCGATTTCCGAGTTGAGACTCGAGTCTGGCGTCCACTCGAACACCACCCTCGCAGGCCACGTTCAAGGGCTCGTCGCGCGGCAGGAGTTCCCCGCCAACCTCCTTCTCTGCCCGACTCTCAACTGCGCGAGCTGCCTGTCGTTCACTACCCAGGCCCAGGCTGAAAACACCTGCTTCAACGCAGGCTTCGTATTTGACTCGGCCGCCATCAGCCAGCCGAGCAACCAGGGCCTCCCGTTCGCGGTCCTCGTCGGCACCCCCGGCTGCGCCGCGCTCGCTCAGATCCCGACGGTCAACGAATGCTTCAATCTCAACGGAGGGCCCTTCACCACCTTCGCATTCTTGCCTTGAAGCCGATTTGTTCGTAGGTTTGTAATAACAGCTGAAGTATTGAAGATGCTTTACTAATTTCCGCGCACTCAGGTCCAATCGATTGACAAAGTTGGGTCGATGGGCAGATGGAGCGAGGCGTCCCTCATACTCGTGGGTTTGTATGATGATTGTTGCGGTATAGGCGTGGTTTTCGTCGATCATGTATGCGGTATGGGGTTCAATCGGTTTACATTGGTGCTGTAGCGTCTTTGTGGGTTCAGTGTTGGTGTTCCAAATCTCCAGGTTAGGCTGACTCAACATTATGTTGCAAGAGCACCCTCGCCTTATCGACCCCCTCAAGTATATCACACGTCGTCTGCCTACTTGGCGATAACTTTCAAATCGGACGCGGACGCTAGCCATTCCAGAGAATATTTGACACAATGTTCACAAATATTTGGGTGCGCAACGAGAATAATTCTCGAGTATGCTAGCGCTCATATTTGCCATGAGCCTTATTGTGCCTCCTTAACCAGGACTTGCGGCGAACGTCCTGAGCTGTTTTGAGCCTTGTTACGTCGTTACGAGAGGCGCTCTTCGTCGCCGTGCCACGCACATCTCCGCGTGGTGCCCGCATAATCTCGGTACGGTATGCTGATGTTGCACGCGGCGGTCGTACCAAGCAGTACGCATACCTCATCTCGGCTAAGACTGACTCTACACCACTAGTCTCACTGAAATCCGTTCACCTCGGCCGTGACCGCGGAAAGCGTTTTATAAACGCGAAGCTGATTGGACGCCGATCGCGTTCGGATCTGCACTCGACTGAACGAGTTACGCTCCCAACCTAATTGCACCCTGAGAAGCAGGTGGGTCTTACCGTGTGCATTGCGTGCATTTCGCTGATCACATTTTCGCGCAGCGGAGCCGAGTACTTGCGCTTTGTGCTTTGCGCCTGATGCTTATGCCGGGACTTCTAAATTTGCGCACGGCTCCCGATGGTAGGTATCACCGATTGTGGCGTCCTCTCGTAGTGTCCATCTACTAAGCTTTGCCGCTAGTACTTCCACCTGGCTTAGACGTCCTGAGCGTGTTGGTGAGAGAACCGTTTATTATTCGCCGTCTATATTTGAGCGTATACAGGAACAATTATATCGTCAGGACCGCGTTTATCGGATGGGTGAGAAGGTATAAATTACCTCCGTGTACGTATTTGCAAAAGATTCAGGAATCAGTCACATACTATTACGGCTCTAACGCAAACGCAAACGACCATTTGTCCATCGTCGCCACCATGCGTTACTTCCTCAGTGCCATCCTCGCCTTCGCTCTCGGCTACTGCGTCGTCAACTCTACTTCTATCGTCGCTCCCGAGGCCACTGGCGTGACGACCCTCGCCGCCTCGTTCCCCGTTTCGGAGTTGAGCACCGAATCCGGCGTCCGCTCGAACACGACTCTCGCGGGCCGCGCCCTCCACGGGCTTGCGGCGCGACAGGAGTTCCCCATCGACCTCCTTCTATGCCCCGCCGCCAATTGCGCCAACTGCTCCACGTTCCCTACCGAAGGCCTGCCCAAGTTCACATGCTTCAACGCTGACTTCACATACAAATCGGCTTCTATCAGCCAGCCGAGCGGCGAGGGGTTTCCGTTCGCCATCCAAGCCGCTACCCCCAACTGCAATTCGCGCGCTCAGCTCCCGGGGGTCAACGAGTGTTTCAACCTCAATGGTGGGCCCTTCAACTCCTTCATATTGGAGCCGTAAATCGTCGATGACCAGGTCGTAAGTTTGTCCCGAGCCAATGACTCTAGCGTCTTACATATCTTACTGAATATGGCGCACATTTAAGGCCTAATTTCTCACTAGTGATTCGCGCGGTGGGTCCGGGAATAGGTCTTGCTCGTTGGGTATGGTGGCTGCTGCGGTATGACTGTAATCATATGGTCCGCGGGTATGCGAGCACATGGTTCAAGTCAAGTTCGCTTCGGGGCCAAGGGCCATCATGATGTGCTGCCAGTTGCGACTCCCTGGACTGCAGTTAAACTTTTTTCTAAATCTACATGCAGTGTACGCGAACATTCAAGCACCTTGGTAAAGCTAGCTCTCGTGATTTCGACTCTATACTTCCTGATGGTAGCCTCACTGGACTCGTGTCACAAGCCGCGGCCGCGAAGGCGGAGGGCGGCGTGATGCAGACGCGAAGCCGACGTGGCTGTCGGACGCTGGGGCGGCACGGTCTAGTCCGGATCTGCACTTCACCAACCGAGTAACATTCCCATCCCCTATTGCACCCGGAGTGCCAGGTGAGCCGCGTGCATCTTGTGTGCATTTGGGCCTGACCGTATTCACGCGCGGCACCAGAGCTACGCGGACGTAAACACCGATTTTGACGGCTTCTGACCGGTATCGTGGACACGATCCGCCGACTCGGACCACTTGCTATATCCAACATTCCGTGAGAAGGGCCGCAGAATAGCACTACGCTCGTGCAACTCCCGTTCAGTAAGCGTCGTGGTCTTCGGAATGGCGAGGGGATAAATTTAGCAGAAGAGCCAGGACGTACCAGTCATGAAGCTCACCACTGTCGAGACCGTCACCGTACACAACCTCCGGCATTTCGGTCGACGCCATGCACTACTCGCTCGTCACCTTCACCCTCGCTCTCGCCGGCCTCACCGTCAGTGCCACACCCATCACCCTCGACGCATCGACTCTCGCCGCTTCGTTCCCCATCCGCCAGCTGAGCGTGCCCGGCGGCGTGCATCCGAACAGCACCCTCCCGAGCAGCGACTTCCGCGCGCTCGCGGCGCGACAGGAGTTCCCCGCGAACCTGCTCCTCTGCCAGCTCGTCAACTGCCAGGGCTGCACGTCGTTCCCCATCCAAGGGGAGATCCAAGACACCTGCATCGCGCCAGGGTTCATATACACCTCCGCCGCGATCGCCCAGCCAAGCAACGAAGGCCTCACAGATTTTCTCTGCGACGTTGGCACCACCGGTTGCGCGGAGGTCGCTACGCTCCCGACTGTCAACGAGTGCTTCAACCTCAGCGGTGGTACTTTCGACGAGTGTGCCATAGTGGTTCCGCCGCCGCCGAGCGACTAGAGATTCGCCACTGCGTGGGAGGTATGTTATATGCTGGAGATACTGTTTCGGGCCTTTCACTAATCAACTTCCACGTACCCGGCAGAGTGAGGATGATAATTGGGTGGTTGTAGCATGCGGGTTTACTATATGGCCGAAGTTGAGGAATGATGACGCAGTTCTGCCGGAGCGCTAAGTTGTCCTGCTGTTCGTTGTATGCATGGGCATCCAAGGCTTGTCCACAGCACCTGCCGGAATCGTATCGGGCGTCGGTCAATAACCTTCTTTCAATCTCTTCGCCTGGGATTTAAGTGGAGGCAGCGACCATCGATAGCACCAAGTCGAAACGTACGCTGAGAGTGGTCCCTTCGTGAGCATTCCACACTGCCCGACTATCGGAGCTCGCACAAGCTTGTCCCTAGCGCCTACCCGACATCAGCTGCGAACTGGATCTGCGCAAAGTGCCTCGGAAACGGACAACGAACACCAGTGCATCCGCGGGAGCAAGCGTGTGAGGCACGCATTGAAGCTGTCGGGCTAATGTTGTTCGCGCACGGTTCTAGTCATACTTCGTGGACGAAATCACCGATCTTGACGTCTTCTGGCCGGTGCCGTAGTCATCTAGGCTATGGCGCTCGACCGGATCACTTGCCATGGGAGAGAGGCCTTCATTCTGGGGGGAACGGGCTGAGCATGTGCAAAACCTGGGATGCACTAAGTACCGCGTCAATCGGGCGAGAGGGGGAGCATACTAAACTCACCGTGTTGGCGCAGAGGTCGGAACCCGACGACCCCACCAGTCACGACGCGTCGCCACCACTCCCCCATCGCTCGCACGCCGGCCGACATGATGCGCTGCCTCCTTCCCACTTTCGCCCTCGCCCTCTTCGGCTACACCGTCAGCGCCACGCCCGTCGTCCCCGTTACGACGAACATCGCCGCATCGTTCCCCCGCTCCGCGCTCACCATCTTCGGCAGCCCCCCGACAGGCAGCACTATCCCGGGCCGCAACTTCACCAACGTCGTATCGCAGGAGGAGTTCCCCGCGGACATACTTGTGTGTCCGGGTAACACTTGCACGAACTGCTCGGTGTTCGCCCTGGAGGGCCGGCCGCTCGTAAACGACTGCTTCGGGAACCCGACCCCGTTCAACTCGGTCGCCGTCTTCCAATCGAGCAACCAAGGGCTCCCATTCTCCATCCTCGTGGGGACCCCCGGATGCCAGCAAGTTACCCAAGTTCGGGCCGTCAATGAATGCTTCACCGTCGGCGGCCTCATTGATGCCTTCAAGTTCGCCCTATGAGCAGTAGGAGCGAATTGTGACGAAGGGTGGACGTAAGTATCACGTACTGCTAATATCATCTCAGACATTTTACTGAATATTGTGCACATACAGCTTTCGGACGGGTTTGGTCGCGAGGGCGGGCGGAACCTTGGGTCTAAACACCCCCTCGTGTTTGCGATGTATGGGCTTCGCTTGGGTAGGGAAGCGATAGTCGTATTCAGCTCATGCTCGGCTCTGACAGTTCTGCTGCGACCCTGAACCAATGTCATTGTCAGCGCGAGCGAGTGAGATGGTAGTACGAGAGACAGCCAAAGGCTGATGTTTTTTGCGGGAGTGAAATACTCCGCGCTCGATAAACCCAGTAGCTCGATAGTGCATAAGCCTGGCAATGGAAGTCAAAAAAACAAAGGAAAGGTGTATACAGACATTCTATAGGACACTCACCGCGCAGGAGGAGCTTCCCGGCTCTCGTAGCTGGATGCAGACCATCCGCATGTACGGGCCTTCACGGACTGGTCTAACGGCGCAGGCTCGAAGCGCTATATCAGGAAGTCTGCTGATCGTGGGTTATGCGATCTTATGCCGTTCTTTTGGACTGTAATCCTAGTCTCCGTAGATGTCGTTAGTTAAGGGATATCATTGGCGTCGGAGAGATTCATGATGCTAGACTTTCAGGTGGTATTGCGGCGGAAATTGCGGCAAGAGGCGGATTCCGCACCGACCGCGGCGGGTATTCTTAGGCAGAACCTGAAGGATATCGCATAGCAGGAGGTCGCTTATGTGGTACGTAGCAGCGACCGGTGTATGCACTGTGCAGGAGAGAGAGAGACAGCGTGCGCCACAGCTCCAAGTATCGGCCAGTGCCACAGAGGCGTGTGCAAACAAATGCAAGCATCGCCAAACATTCGCTTTCGTTGAGCGCCTAATGCGCCTCAGGACTTGCCAACCTCTCCCTCACTCGTCCAAACGTATCTCATCTTCTCTTGCACATATGCGCATCAACGCAATCTTGAGCACGTTATGTTCAGTTGCCATTTCGAATGGCTTGATGGGACGACGCACGTGCACCGTGGGGCGGTTTAACTCGTGACCGAAGCAGCCTTGTCCCGAGCAGCCTTCAAGTGGTGCTCGCCTGCGCGCCCATTCGCGCTGTTCAATCTGGGAAGCATAACTCACTGGCAAATATCCATCGAAGATATATGCCAAGTTCGTTGTCCTTCTTTCAAACAATCTGCCCACGAAGGAAGTTAATTCGCGGAGGTGGAGCACTCGCGCCTCTACGACTCGCTCACGGCGGCGGCGCTGGAAGCTATAGACCGGCACATACAGCTTCTCACAGGCTCCGCTGCGGCGTATCCCGCGGTCACGGCTTCGAAACTTGTACGATCTTACACCTGTCAAGTCGATGCCCACGGATGCTGATGCGATGTTCCGAATGTGACGGATAGTTCGTAATGATACACACGTTCCAAAGGTAGGATGGATTCAGACTTTGCCTCCTAGTGGCTCGCTAATTGTAATGCCTACCACACGCCTGCAGGTATCGCTACGTTGTTGGGTAGGGGACCGCGAGCGACCATTTTGACAGAGATCCTGTAGCGTCGGATGAAGTGCTGCCACTACTCTACCCGTGGAGAATCTAACCAAACGATCTGCGAGCAGGTCGTTCGAACTCCCTCCCAGGGTGCCTGACGCTCGTGTACCCGATGCTCCAGACGCTGTCAGGATTCAGCGGGCGCATCCTGTCAATCAAAGGTCGGCTTCGCCAAAGCTCATAATGAGCCGATCACAGGCGCCATGCATCGCCTTCACATCCGCACGTACAAGTGAGCCTCCAAATGACCTTCTCGTGCCTTTCATTTGCTTGACTTCCTTGTTCCATATGCGGCAGAACCGCATGGTCCACGACTCCGCCTTTCGACTCAGAGCCGCCTTCTTCCGTCAGCACCATGAGGCTGGTCGAGCGCCGTGCTGCTGCCATCGAGTCTAGAGCTACTAATGTCTTAGCAGTAGTGCACACTATACATGTAAGCTTCGCGTTATCCGGGATGAGCGTCCGTACGACATAAAGACCACGTTTGCAGATTGTACAGACGAACTCGCCCCCGGAACGTTCATTGGCATACGTCTTACCAGCCCGAACACGATGCGCTTCTCCTTCGCCGCTATCGCTCAGGTCGCCCTCCTCACTCAGACCGTCATCGCCACCCCCGTGTCCACCGAGGTGTCAACAATCGTCGGCCCTCTCCCCCTCGCCGAGCTCGATGCGTCCTCTCTCGGGTCTCCGAGCGTCGCGCTCCCACCCAGCACCTTACGCCCGAGCGTGGGGCCGCACCCAGACGAGATCGACATCGTGCTGCTCCTCTGCAGGGCTTCGGGCTGCCAAAACTGCGACCTCGTCGACCTCATGGGGCTGAACGCGGACGCTTGCTTCGCGGAGAACTTCCAGTTCGTCTCCGCGGCGGTCATCCAGCCTAATGCGGATTCCCTTCCGTTCAACACGACCGTATGCACCGCGGGCTGCACGCAGTGCCTTGCCCTCCCGGATATCAACACATGTTTCAATGTCGCTGGCTCCACATTCGCAGCTTTTGCCCTTCTGATATGAGCTACCAAGGTACGCCCTGCACTAAGACATGAAAGCATCTCACTCACGGCTCTCTATGCATAGACACACTTCCATGGCTGAATACAACGAACAGCCCGGAGTCAAGTAGAAGACGGACGCGGGTTTGTTTGGACGATTCTATTAGTATTATCGTAGGTCCTTATGGGGCGCGGAATCCAACGCTTGCAGCTCGTCTTTCTAACGCGATTGGTGTTACGCAACCGCACATCGCCCTCCTGGTTGATGAGTATACGCGGCCCGAGCTACGAGACGTAAAGGACGAATCCTTAAAAATCTTCCGAGACCCCCGCGTTTGTTGAAGGTACGCAACCTCACGCCTGTCATTAAGAGACATCCACGAGATGCAGGCTGCGCTTTAAAAAGCATATCCGATGCTCCTCCCATCGGACGCTGTCAGGAGCGGGCGCATCCTGCCAATCAGACGTCGGCTTCGCCGTTCCCACTAAGCCGAGAACAACGGACAGTTTTCTCTACACCCGCTCGCGCAGGCGAGCCGCCGGTCATGCTTCTTGTGCCTTTCATTTTTCTGACTCGCCCCGGAGCGCGTGCAGCCATGTGCAGCGACAGAGCCATTGTTGGTGCAACTCCGACTTTTGAAGTCTCGGCATCATGGCCGTAGAGCCTAGGCCGCTACTGCCGCAGGCGCAGTGCGTGTATGTTCGTAAGCGTCGTGTTGTCCGGGGTGAGCGGTACGGCATAAGTTCTAAGTATTTGGGAGCAAATTATCAGAACGAGATCGCTTCCAAAAGACCACATTCCATACCTCGAACTGCCTCCTCCAATGCGCTACTCCCTCGCCGCCATTGTCTTCGCCCTCTTCGGCCATTCCGTCGTCGCTACTCCTGTCACTCCCGACCTGGCAGCAATCGGGGCCTCCCTCCCCGTCGTCCAGCTCGGTCCTCCCAGCGCCGCGTCCGTCTCCCTCCCACTCAGCAGCCTGCGCAATAACACGACCCTACGGGCCGACGCGATCGACCCCATATTGCTCCTCTGCTCCGGAACCAACTGTCAAGCGTGCAATGTGTTCGACATGGTGGACCTGCTCACGGACACCTGCTTCCCGGCGGGTCTCACGTTCGTCTCCGCCGCGTACGTCGTGACAAACCAGCTCGGCCTCTCGTTCACGCCCAGCGTGGGCACTTCTGGATGCGCGAGTATCCTGGAGCTCCCGACGCCCAACACGTGTTTCAACATCAATGGCGGCACCTTCAACACCTTCGCTCTTCTCAACTGACACGGGATGAACGGTACGTCGCATGTCGCCATTCTTCTGCCTCAACCTCGAGCCAAGCTCTCACTCACAGTTTCTCCCGGATAGGTGTATGTGCTTGGTTTGCGATCGGAGATCCACGGGAGGCATAACGGCTGTCTTGGACATTCACTTGGGTAGTCTTGCGACCGTAGATCATAATTTGGGCAATTGACGGGTAACTTGTGTGTGATATCGGCAATGCATTCAAAGCACCACAAAATGTATGGCACACGCTGCGTACCTTGAGCACACTCCTTGTAGACCCGTCCGCTTTCTAGCGAGGAAACATGTAAGCGGATACAGACGCAGGCCTCAGCTATCATAAGTTAGCACGGACGCGCTCTGGTCACGTCTAAAACCGCGGGTGTACACTCGTACTGGCTCGCGCACTCCATACGAACAACTCGATTGATTCGGGCTGTCATGAATCAGTCGGACTGGGAGTTACAGCGACGTACTGCACGTCTCCCGCGATACTCACGCCCTCCGTCTCCTTCTCGATCCGCTCCCCTAGCCCGTCCAGCAGTCGCTTGAGCTCCTCCGCCTCCTCCACGAGGAGCCGCACGCTCGGCTCGCGCGGCACTTCTACCTCCTTCTCCTTCGGCGCGTCCTTCAGGCTGTGCTGCGCGACGGACTCGCGCACGACCTGTGCCCATGTCGTGCCCTCTTGCCGGAGGAGTGCCGTGAGCTCGTCCTTCACCTGCCGGCACACGCCCGGGCCTCCGTATCCGAAGGATGTGTACAGCTGGACCGCGGATGCGCCTGCGCGCGCATACTCCAGCGCGTCGGCGCCCGAGGCAATGCCGCCGCAACCGATGAGCGGGACGGAGGCCGGGAGGAGGCCACGCAGAGTGCGCAGGGTGGCGAGCGCGTACGGCTTCAGCGGGGGCCCGGAGAGCCCGCCCTGCTCGAACTTGTTTGCTGCAGCGCTTGTCAGTGCGTGTTGCCCAAAAGGTGGTAGGTGCACATACGATCTGACACGCTCGTAGGACGCCGCACGGTCGTGTTGCTCACGATCACGCCGTCCACACCGGAAGTGGCGAGTACCGCAGCGGCGATGTCTGCCACCTCCGACTCCGTCAAGTCGGGGGCAATTTTGAGCAGGATCTTTGGTCGGCGGCTGTTGGCTGAGGCGGTAGTGACTTCGTCTCGGGCTGCCGTGACCCCTGCAAGCAGTTCTTGGAGCAGAGAGCGACTCTGCATACCTCTGGTATACAAATGAGAAGTTTGTCGCAGCGTCTGTCTGCAAAAACATACCGAAGCCCGGGAGTATTGGGACTTGACACATTCACGACCAGCGCGTCGGCATATGGACCAAAAGTGCGCACGCCCGTGACAAAGTCCGCGATGGAGTCCGGAGGGGAAGACTTGTTCTTGCCCAGGTTCACAGCGAGCAACTTGCCCGGATATAGTGAGGCATGCTCTGCGCCGTGTAGCGGGTCGTCCGCTTCCGCCGCCGAGGAATACGGAAGGAGGGACGGGAGCCGTGCGCGGAGACGGCCGAGCAGAGCGGCATGTCCGTCCGAAGGGAACCCATACCGGTTGATGAGTGCGTCGTCATTGGGGAGGTGGAACACGCGGGGTTTGGGGTTGCCTGGCTGAGGCTTTGGTGTAACGCTGCCAATCTCCACCCAGGAGAAGCCCAGGTTGAACAGGCCTGTAATCAAGGTCACAAAGGCACGTTAAGAGAGGAGGGCAGGCGTACCGTCGATAGCTTCACCGTTCTTGTCAAAACCAGCTGCTAGGCCAACCGGGCTCGAGAGCTCCTCGCCCCAGAGCTAGAATTCCCCCGCGTCTGCATTGTGCTTTCCACACGGACATGCAGCACGCACGTACCTCGGATTTCAAAACCTCGTCATCTGGCAAGGAGTCACGGGGAGCAAGACCGGACCCAAGCACCCTTACCGCAAGTCGGTGGCCTGCCTCAGGATCAAGTGTGTAGCGTAGCACCGGTGTCACGATGTATTTGTGCAAAGAGGCACGGCAGTCGAGATAGTAGACCGCAAAGAGACCCGTCGAGACCACGAAGAGTGAAGCATAGGCCGCCGTACGAGCATAGGAAGGAGCAGGTTGTTGAGCCGCGGTCGACGCAGCACGGCGAACAGCAAATCCTGGAGACAGCGGTTGACGGGGAAGTGCCCGGGCGGACGCTGTGCGAAGCATAGCTGTCACAGAGGAGCTAGACGACGTCCACGGCAACGACGGGGTAGTGTAGAGTGAAGGGAGGAGTGAGAGTAGCGCAACGCCAGACGGGCCCGGACCCGAGACGAAAGGTTGGCGGAACGGGAAAAAACGTGCCTCTCTGTCGGGGAGTCGAACCCCGCTTTCGCGCGCACCGCAGAGTGACAGGCGCGTGTACTAACCGATATACTAACGGAGACTTGTTATTAGTATCTTGCGAGCACTCACAACCGGTTGGTGTCATTTGGTATATGGTGCCCACGTGTCTACTGAACGCCAGCGTCACTCGATCGTCCGACTCTTCGCACATCTGCAACATTAGCATGGAGCTGGATGAGGCAGGACACTACGACTCACTAGCCATTCAATAGTACTGAATCTTATACATTGACTGATGGTTGTGAGGCTGCAGGACGGTCATAAGATAATGTCTCCGACCGCGATCAAACTGGAAGACAGTATCCTGGCTAAACATTTGTTCCAAGTGTTCAAAAACAATGTTCCAAGGGCTCTGTGGCCAAAAGATTGTGACGACAGTGGGATTCGAACCCACGCCCTTTCGGACCAGATAGCGAGCGTATGTTCAAATCCTGGAGGATGAGAAGATCACCTTAGTCTGGCGCCTTAGACCGCTCGGCCATATCGCCATGAATGTGTGATTCTCTGGCGCATTCACAACCAGTGCAGAATTGAGCTTTCCAAAGGATATGCTAGCGCCATGCCGCATGGTTGCGGTGAGATCAAGCAACACTGCGCCTTAAGCGATGGCTCAGTTCATCGCGAGCACATGCTATGATAAATCATTAACGAAAATACTGCGCTTCTTGAAGTTTGAAGTGTAATAGGCTAGCACGACACAAGGGAGGGCAAGCGTCACCACAGTGGGCTTGGGTGTCCAAAAGTTCTAACAAACACTTCCCGCTCTACTCAGGTTTCGTGACCAGTGCCCAACAGCGGTACTGCAACGTAAGTACCTTTATTGCGCTACATTGTGATGTGGGCTCATAGGGGATGGGAGGCAAGTGGAAAGGAAGAAAGGCTGATACTAACTATCATTGCCATATCGGACGTCACACTCAATGCTCGGGTTAGGGCCTAGGCCGGGGCGGCATTCCACGTGACTTAACACGCCCATGTTTTCGCGACGGTTACCGCGATGCAGCACACTGCACCTCTCTCCCCGACCTCCCCCGCCTCCTCCCGCCGTCCTCGATCTTGTGATATTCCCTCGCCTCGCGTCAAGAACAAATCGCGTACTCTGCACGTATGTCTGAGCAATCTCAGTACGGCCTCCTGCTTCCACCCGATTCGAAGAGGCGCAAGCTCGAGGGAGAGGCACCCGACGCGTCGCAAGCAAAAGGAGACAGGATGAAGGGTTCCCTGGATAAAGCGAAGGCAAACTATGTACGTCGCGTTACTGAGCATCCGAAGTCACCTAAAGGGGGGAACATCTGCGTAGCTCTCCGGCCAACTACGTTTGCGCCTGCAATACGCTAGGCTGAAAGTCGAGCACGGATGGGTATGTACGCGCCTGCACTTTGGGCAGCCCACGAAGTGCTCATGCATATCTCAGCAAAAACAATCACTGAGCGAGGTTGAGAACCTCTACTTCCGACATACGCACCTGACGCGGCCATATCCCGTCATCTCCCCTGGGGGTCGCCGGAATGGGCGGACTTTGTCCTCTACGGCCGCAGCAGCAAGCAGCTCCGCACACCATCTCGCGTCGTCGACAGATGCGCATAATATGGACACACTAGCTTCACAAGGAAGCGCACATTTTATCTCCGGCACAGGCGCGGGTCTACGGCCGAACGCAAGCCTAGCGAGCACATGTAAGGTCTCTTCATCCTGGTTCACTGTGACTGTCTCTCACTCAACTCGAATAGCATCTAGTTCGAGTATTGATACTCCCGTAAACGCCTCCGTTCCGTCCACGCCCAACCTCGACGGTCGTACCACGACTCCCCACGCCCCGCACTTAGGCCTCGGCCATACCGTCACCCGCTACCCCGTCTCCCGCTCGGATTCGACAGCGACAGTAATCATCGAATCCGCTCCTAGTCTACAACACAAGCCGAACCACCCTCATCACGCGACCCCCTCCACCTCTTTCTCCGCCCACCTGGTCCCCCAACTACCCACAGCGTCCCCGTTCCGAGAACCGTTCGACCCGATGGAGCCGACAGAGCACATCGACTCGCAGCTCGCCGCGCTCCGCTCCATGATGACCACCTCCGCCATGCCCATACCCCTCCCGCCTCCACAGGCCGCGCCCGCCACCGCGCCCGCCTCCGGCGCCGCGCCCGGCACCAGCACCAGCCCCGGCCCGGGCGCAGGACTCACGTACGACTCGTTCTGGTCCTCGCACGCCTCCGCGACGTCGTACCGCGCGCTGCTCTCGAGTCAAGCTGGGTACCAGGGACCGGCGCAGGACCGTCCTGCCCAGCTGCAGGCGTATGCGAGCGCGCCTGCTGCGCTCGCGCCTGGGTCGGCTGGTACGGCGGTACAGAGTGGGTCGGGGGCGCAGGGTCGGTCATGACATGTCCGGGTTACGGCGTCGCCTTTTCGCATAGGGTTCGAGGGGTTGCGCGATGATGCTTCGCTGTGTCGCTGCTATATCCATACTACATGTACCGCACTCGATAATTCAACGTATTTCAATTATGACGGAGTGTCTTCCACATCCAAACTTCCTCTCGCATTCTGAGGGTCCCGTAACTGAGCAGGATGATCCTGCGTGAGCAATATAGATGTACAATTACCAAAAAATCTGTCCCAGGGAGGATTCGAGCTTCCGTCTTCACGGTTCTGTGTTTCCACAACGTGATGATCTAACCACTAATCGACAAGGACCGGGAGTAGTTCGCATTGTAAAGATTTCGTGGGGTCTGGCTTTGGCTCGGTGTGGTGGTGATGAAAATCATTGACATACGCGTCTAAGCTAACGCTCGCCTCTCCACTGGACGAGCATCCACGCAAGGCAGAATAACATAGCGCATGTCATTCCGATACAGCCTACACTACATGACATCGTAGTAAGTATGCTACATCGTCGTCCCGGTAGGGGACATGCATCTCGGAGGTTCGTCACGTAACAACCAATCCCGTATCCAACTCGTCAACACAAAGCATCAACCCCACAGGCAACAGCTTAATCAAGAATAAATATCCTCCACCTCTGAGACTCCACGTCAAACACGAGCCGCATCAGCGAGCCGACGCGGCCGTCGTCCAGCACCCACACTCGAGATCCGCTCACTCCTCGGCGCAGTCCGCGGCGCCGCCGGTCGCAGAGTTGTCGCCACCGGCAGCGGCGGCACCACCAGTCGCCTTGGGCTGCTGCGTGATGTCGACGAGCTGCTTGCCGTCAGAAATCGGGCCGGCGGGGCTCGCCGGGCATGAGCCCGCGGGGCTAACAGCCGCGGTGAGGCCGAAGGGGATCGTGCCCGGGGCGCCGACAGCGAGACCGCCGACAAACGTGGTCTGCGACGCGCCCTGGAACTGGCACTGGAAGAGGCCCTGGAGCTCGGCGTTCTTCGGCGCCTTCTGGCAGTACACGACAGCCTGCGACGTGGGCTGTATGCGGGAGAGGGCTATCAGCAACGACGACAGATTGTGTCGAAGGAAGTGAGATAGATGCGTACCGTGTTACGGGGCTGCTGGGCGAAGATCTGCGCGAGCCTAATCATGTCCGCATCGTTGTTGAGCTGCTTCGCGAGGTCGATCATCGCGTCTGCGGAGTCCTGCTGGGCGCAAGGGTCCGCCGCCGCGAGGAGCGTGCTGAACGCGGTGACCGCGATGGGGTTGCACTTATCAGCGCCACCGGCCTTGGTCTGCATCAGGATCGAGCGATGAGCACATGCGTTCCGGGGGAGGTCATTGATGATACGTACGCAGGCATCCTCCCAAGGAGTCGCAGACGCGACGGTGTCCTGGGCAATGCGCTTTTTCATCGCACCGCGCCGCTTCTTGACAGCGCAGGTTGACGCAGGGGGCGCCGCCGCCGCCGATGATGCCACCGCAGTCGTGGCAGCGGGAGGCGCCGCGGACGAGGCAGCGGGGGGCGCTGCAGATGAAGCGGCGACAGCAGAGGACGCAGAGGGAGGCGCGGAGGACGCCGCAGGGGGCGCCGCGGCGCTAGATCCACCCTTGACGTTCGCGAGACCGGGGTCCTGGGTGATGTCGCTGAGCTGCTGGCCATCGGGGATGGGGCCGGTCGGGTTCGCAGGGCACGAGCCAGCGGGCGAGAGGGGGGTGGTCTGGCCGAAGGGAATGGTGCCCGCTGCGCCGACGGCAACACCGCCGACGAAGGTGGTTGCCTTCGCGCCCTGGAACTGGCACTGGAATAGGCCGTTGAGCTCTGCGTTCTTCGGCGCCTGCTGGCAGTACTGCACAGACTCGCTGGTGGGCTATGTGTCACGAAAGATCGTTAAGGGCGGTGGTCAACGAGAGCAGATGTATGGCATACCGTGTTGCGCGGCTGCTGGGCAAAGATCTGGGCGAACTTGATCATGTCCGGATCATTGTTCAGCGTCTTGGCCAGGGTGATCATGGCGTCCGCCGAGTTCTGCTGGTCGCAAGGCCCGGCCGCGGCGAGCAGGGTGGAGAAGGCAGTAACTGAGATGTTGCTGCACTGGTCTGCACCGCCAGCTGCGTTCTGTGACACGGCCAACTAGTGTCAGTATGTGCGAGCTGGGGAGAGGGAGAGGGTACGCACACAAGCAGCGACCCACTTCTGCGTGGAAGCAGAGATCGTCTGAGCGATCCGCTTCTCGAGCGGTACTGCGCTCACAGCAATCGCAGAGAGAGCAAGGACGAGGGATGTGGAGAAGTTGACCATAATGAAGGATCGTAATGAAAAGCTGAGAGAACACTGCCTGAAAATGAGAGGAAAATAAAGTGAAGAACGAGTCCGAGCACAGCTCGAAGGAAACAAAGACTGGAAGGGAAGACGAAAAGAGAATGAGGACTTAGGTTGAGCGCAGCCCGAGGTTTATATATCACCGCTAGGCGGAGGAACCATGCCGCATGTGCGATCTCCTCTGTGAAACATAGGTAATCCCGATGCTGTGCGTAGAGACGCTACGGGCGATCAAGACAGAGCATTAGAGCGCGAGTATAGTTACAGGCTGATGAGAGGCGGGTGCACTGATGGAGGTCGTCCTGTAGGCTGTGTGCAGCGCAATGGGGGTTAGATCTGGAGAGCAAACGCGGTCATGTGGGCGTGCACTTGCCTCACGGGGTAATCGTCTGGTCCTTGGATCGCAACGATGCTGATAACTATGTTTTAGTGATGTCACCCCTCATCTGTTTTTACTGCGCAAGCTGTTCAAGGCGCGACGGAGGCGAGCATTGCACATGGGCCCAGAGACCGAGGTCACCGTCGTTGCCAACGCCTCAGTGCTGGGACGATCGATACCTCTTCCAACTCTGCCTTGAACAATGTATCATTAGTATCGTAAGGTTTGCCTGTTAGAACCATCGACGCCACTCACCACGGTCCATTAATGGCCCATCTTCGGGGGCGTGTTCAAGTTGATCAGCATCACAGATGATGTTATGAGTTCCTGCACAGTGCACACGGACCTACGATCGCCACGTACCGTGTATCTACTGCTGTCACTTTGTAAAAGGCACAAGGCTGAGACCGTTTGTACGAGGAACATGGGATGCAAGAGTTCAGGTTGCACGTCGATAACAACCACCATGAAAAGAAAACTAGCAAAACAGGTGCCGCAAATCCGCGGAGCCGGCAGAAATTGAACCCGAGACCTCACACATTTTCGACGCAACGCCGTGATACAACCTGAAGTGCGGATCATACCACTAGACCATTGAGCCAACTCTCTGGACACCCTCTGGTAACTCTACCTGCACACATACGCCTGCGCTCAAGCTCGGCCGGGGGCCAAACCACAGCACTTCCTCCGACCTCTTCCTGACATTCGACCTCACGGACTGCAACACATCGCTGTTTGCGCCCAATCATGGTATGACTCTCAGACGTACCCGAAATTGCCAAACGATGTTCATATCCCACAGTTTGGCGACATCGAAGACCTGGTTCTCTCTGGCAAACTCTTTGGCCCGCAGTCCCGCTCGAACTCACCTGTCCGCTCGCGATCGCCCTCGCCTGGCCCCGCACCATGGCCCAAACAAGGAGAGGACTTTGACTATGACTCAGATGCAGAACGGCGCGCGGAAGTCGAGGCACACATCGCGTCGCAGCAGCAGCCAGACTCCATCGGCATGGGCCCCGGCCGTACGGGCGTGAAGGGCGTCATCCGCGATCGCGCGGAGGCCGAGTCGCTCGCGCGTGCAAAACGCGCGGAGGAGTTCAAGGACCTCAACCGCGCGATGGAGAAGGCGAGTCTGGGCGGGAAGACGTGGGCGGAGGAGGACAGGGAACAGCGCACGGAGCTCGCGCGGCTCGAAGGCCCCAGCGTGCCCAAGTCCGCGCGCGGAGGCCGGTTTGGACATCTGCGGGAGGTCGGGGTGCGCAGTTTCGTGCAGTCGGTAGAGGAGGACCCTGACGTGTGGGTGGTCGTGCACATATACGATCCGGTTCGTGCTAGTATCTGTGGCGTAACCGCGTCTCGCGATGCTCACTTTGCACGCGTCATAGTCGTTGGATCGGTGTGCTGCTGTGGACGAGACGCTCTCTCGGCTAGCCCGATCTTATCCCTCCGCCAAGTTCCTACGAGCACGCGCGGGTGCGATAGGTTTCGCCTCGTCATCGGGCTCAAAACCCAGTCCCGGTTCCGTTTCCTCGCTCAATGCATCGCGTCTGATGTCCCAACGACGAGGCCTCCCGGCACGACGAGACGAGCACTCCGACGACGAGGACGAAGACGAAGACGACGAGCGCGGGGGTGCCGACCAGTGGGAAGACGATGAAGTCGATACCGACGTCCTTCCGACCCTTCTCGTCTACCGCGGCGGCGACCTCGCGCACTCTTGGGTGCGCGTCGACTGGGAAGCTAAACAAGGCCTCGAGGAGTTCCTGAAGAGGTACAGTCGCTGCTTTTCCTATTGCCGCGCCCCACGGATACTATGACTTACACGCGTGTTCTGCTCGTAGACATGCCATCCTCACGTCTCCTCGGCATTATGGCGGCGTGAGCGCAGGAGCCACGGGCGGCTCCGACGATGATGACTTCGACGACGGGGAACTCGTATTCGGGAACAGCGACGACGAGCAGTAAGCCTGAGTGTCGCACAACCCACAATCACGGAGCAGACCTCAGACAACTCCTCTCGAGCATATGAGATGATATCTCCCGCTGTTGGTGGAGGCATACCCTTCCGATGTATACACTACAAATCCTCATTTCCCTGCATTGTATACTAGCTCGCTTTACATAGACGCAAAATGATATCTGATAGCGCTACCTGACTCGTGGTGAACGTGCGCTAGATCAGTGTACACTCGGCGATCGTAGGTCTGCTGTATAGCACGGGCGGGGACGAATGGAGCCGGCACATGGGGTCGTCGAAGGAGACAATATAGTATTAATGTACTACGTAGCGTAGAAAGCGAGGATCAACAACACAGAGCGAGCAACAACAGGATAAACATCAAAGGGGCGCGTAGAACAGCACAAACGGAGACACAGAATTCGGACGACGATGACGGGATACGGGGGCAGACACAGAGAGGGAGACTAGTGGAGATAGGAGGGCGGCCTAGCACAATCGCGAGCCCTCCGCAGTTTCGAGCTCAATCGTGAAGAGCGAGCCACGCAACTGGTAAATTGCCCTGAGCTTGAGGAGCTCCATGCGCGCATACGGAGAGCTTGGAGTGATCGCCCAGCGACCAGCATGTTTTGGAGCCCCTATTTGGAGTGCTCTCTGCACGTATAGGTGAGCTCCGGGACTATGACGATACCACAGCACGAACCTGGACAAACGCTTGGAACATATTGGCGATAATCACGGCGATCTGCCCGTTAGACTTGCCCTTCACGGCGATGGGTTCCATGAAGTTGATACATTCGTAACCCGGCCACTAGAAAGGGACTACGTTAAGCTATCTCTGCCAACCACATACTCCACAGGGAACGATCAAGGGGGGACGTACAAAAATGCTGAGCTTGATCTCTGAGAATCCGCAGGCCTGAATAGTAGTAGCGTCAAGGCTCGGAATCCCCTTCAGCACCTGCCTGCCCGACGAAAGGAGCAAGGCGTCCATTTCAATACTGGTCTTGTTCTCGTAGCAAATGGGAAAGCATTTGATAAAGGACGGCAGTGGTGGCGAGGGTGTATGCTCGAACTTCATCGATTCATAAGGCTCGGACTTGGTGGCCCGTTCGTAACGCTCGAGCTTGATGGCCGACTCCAATGGCTCGGACTTCACGCGTAAATAGGACTCGGGCTTGACAACTGGTGCATGGGGCTCCGCCTTGATGGTCTGTACATACGGTGTGAATGGGATACGCATAACGAACGAATCAAGAGGAGGAGGAAGGTGAAGGATCTCTGTCGGACGAGGAGGAGAGGACTCGAGGGCAGACGAGGGGACTGTGTGTTGAGCAGACATCCTCAGGGAGCTTTGATATATACCAGGAAGACATAGCGAGAGGGTCAAAGAGGCGGAAGACCATGAAAGCCACACACAGCGCATGGCACAATGGTGTCAATGGCAAGCTTCAAAGCGCGGTGGAGCGTTGAGGCGGACCAGGTCAATGTGTGGCCGTGGCCAGTGCGCAGGGTTCAAAGCACACCACCCGCTTGGATAGACCTGGCATTTCGATGCTCGAAGGGCAGTGGACGCGTACGCGAGACAAAGCTGCGAGGGCCACACGGCACCTATCAAAGCAGACAAAGCGTGAGCGCGTATTCTACGATTGAGGTGTGGTCAAAGTGTTACACAGCACTTAGCTTGAATGTATACACGTTCCTGCGAAGCATATCGCGTAAAGGCGTGAATAGAAGCAGCACATCCAGGAGGCCTGCAGCACAAAGCAGCGGGTGTTTGAAGCTGCCACTGGGTGCCAGGTTACAGGAGCGTATCGACATGATTTAGTTGCGTAAAGATCTAGGGTGGACATCAGCGTGAGGAATTGTAGACGAGCTTTTGAAGAATGTAATCTGCAACACAAGATATCTCAAAGAGACTTTGGTCTGCGATGTGGCCACGCGGGGCGTTCCGGGTAATATCTAGGAGACCGAGGCGTCAAAGCAAGGGTTTGCCAAAGGGTATGTACTGATATCAACCAAGTTGGCGCACACTTTTCGAGTCCTCTGTACTTGGAGACATAGAGAAGCTGCTGGTGCCAGTGAATGTTGGTGTGAGCGTAGTGAGAGAGACACCTAACATGTTCGACGAGGCGCGATCGAAACCTATGAGCGCTTAATCTGCTTACAGTCACTGTGGTGCACATCCGCTTTAGGCAATCGCTGTATTCGACCACCTTACAATAAGCCAACGTGCCAGATGGCAGTATGTCATGGCTGTAATTGAGGTCGCTGATCCGTGATTACTTAGTATCGTGTTGAAACATATTATGAGGCAGAAAAGGTATTTAAATACCATTATGAGTCGCAGCGGGCAGGTGGAACTTCGAAGCGGAAACGTTCTCTCGGACTTAAGAGGCTTACTCCGATTTATCCTTCGTCGTGTGTTTATATGAGAAGAAGTAGATATGATATCTATATATGGTGTGAGGAGACACGAACGCGCCGCCGGGCGATGTGGTAACACCGCTGGAGCAGCGGAGGATCACCTTCTCGCAGTACCATGAGGTCTACAGGGAGTGCCTGACAGGAAACTCTCAACGAGAAGCATAAGTGCTGGAAGATATACGGGGGAAGCGGCAAGACCACGGAGGCATACATCCGTAACCTTGACGTGTATCGATGATTGCCGTACTATAAAAGGATGGGCGATAACCTATATGGGAGCACCGAGGATTGCCTACGGAAGCCGAAGCTAAGCTGTCAAAAGTTGTACGTGGTCACGGTTGGCGTGTAGACAGCGCAGTCGATACGAAAAACGGAGATAAGACCCCATAAGGACCCTCCACAGCTCAGCACGGAGCTTGGATAATAGACATGTTCCTTCGGCGACGTACCAAGGTACCTTGACCTTGCCAATTGGTAGGTTCTCATCCTCGAATATGCTGGTCACGGGCCTCGAGCATTCACGCTGTGGCGTAAGATGTACCTTGCGCAAGGTACCCGAAAGAGAGAACGGCCAAGTACGCCGCGAACACCAAAAGATAGGTGCGGGACGCTATACACGATGCACGGCCATGAGTATTTGACCAATACCATTCCCGATGCGAGTCGGGAATATCATCGATATAGATCACGAGGAACCCTTGACTTACTTAAGGAATCCAAGAACTCGAACACGGTTCGAGCGTGGAGGAAGTAGCGCCTGTCACGCTCACATATAAAGGTCAGCTAGATAACGGCGAAACGACAGTGAACACAACCTCGCTATTACCCCTCGTACAACATGCAGCTCTCCGCCATCTTCGTCTCCATCGCCGCGCTGGCCACTGCCGCCTTCGCCAGCCCCGTCAGTGGGGTAGGTCCCCGCGTCCCCTACCCCTTGAGCCTAAACGACTGACATTCCCCCTCAGACGTCCGGCGCCATCATGAGCGAGGCCGAGTTCGCCCACTGGCTCGCCACCACCGATGCCGACCTCACCTTCATCGGCGAGCGCCCTAACCCTCTCAAGCCGCGCTCCGCTCAGTCTACAAGCGTCACGTACTGCACCAAGCGCGTCGGCAGCCTGTGCGGCGGCTCGTGCAACGTCTACTCCGGCGGCGCGACTTGTCTCGCTGCGCCCAACACGGCATGCGTGGGCGCCACTCACGACGTCGCCTTCTGCGACAAGACAGGATGCGACGGCAATTGCGCCTTGCTCTCGACCTGTGGGGCCCCCATGGGGAACGGGTTCTGCGCTACGCCCGGAGCCCAGTCCATCATCTTCTCGACGCTCTAGGTGCCGCAGTGCAAGCGTAAAGGTAAGTCTGTATAATCTGGCTGTACTGCAAACTGCTCACCTTCGCCTCATGATTATAGCGGTTCCCATAACATAACTTGTACATTGGCTGGGTCGGGTGTGGCGTGCGAGCCATGCAGGTCAGGATCGTTCTGGTGTATAGCGGGATTCGGGAACATGGGGCACGCTTTCTTTGGGTTTGCAGTCAGTGTTTCAAGAAATGTTGTATGTCCTATGTACGTATTCGATACTAAGTACTTACTCATTCATTCAAAACCCAAGTTCGTGACTTTACTGACTACACTCTTCCCGCCTGGGTATCCCGCGAAAGTGATGACAAATGACGAGAAGCCTAGCATGAACGTTAGTGTGATCGTCCTTCCCCCTCGACGAGATCACCTTCGTCTGCCTAGGGGAGACAAAGCATGAACGTCCGGGCAGTATTGGTACTCACGGAACAAGTCCAAGAGTGACAGTCGGCATCGGCCGGCTGCGATATGTCCTCTCAGCGCCAAACGCCAATGCCAACGAGGCTCCGTACACTCAGACTACGAATGAGCTTAAACTCGAACCACTCCTGGTCCTCTCGCGCATACTCAACAAGTACCTCAACGATGCTCTTACTCCCGCGCTGTACTCGTTCATCGACCTTCAAGCTTCAGGACTCCGTCACTGCTCAGATGTGCATTGCAACGCTCGCGGGCTTACCCGAAGACAACTTTCGTGGCCGTGATATCGATCTAGCTGCTTATGTACAATGCGCGCGTTCTCTTGCGATTGTGAGACACACTTCATCATTAGCCCTGCGGCCAAGAAATTCTGTCAGCACCTCAAACATGCTATTTCCCGCATGACAGGCCTGTGCAACTTCAACACCCTCAATGTCACGCTGTTCCCTCCTTCTCTCTGTCTTTCCCTCTTCCGTGCGGCTGCCGCCACCCTGCAATCACTGGACATAGGGGTGTCAACATCTTCGACCTGGATAGACGATAGCGACGAACTGGTACTCTCTGACGTCAGTCCGACGTGTCCCAATCTCTTAGAGATCACGCTTGATTTGTGCGGTCGTCCTTACGCGCCGTTCTTCGTTTTCCTTGGGGCGCTGTTATCCTCTCACCAAACCCAATTGAATTCCTTGTCAATCAGCGCCAGGAGCCTGCCCCCTATACGCTCGGTGTTGCGAAATACTGCAGCTTGGCCAGCGCTCGAGCGACTCGAATTGGAGGATATTGACGCCTTACATGCGGACTGACTGCCACAAACACCAGCGGTGCGGTGACTGACAATACACGGATACCCCCACTTAATGCTGGGCCTCCAGCATGTCAACGGAGATAGCACCAGTCACATTCTGAATGGTACTCGCAGGAAGATTTACCTCCCACCTCCCACCAACCGCTTTCCCCGCCTCGAAGAACTCACTTGCGCCCATGACATTCTGCCTCTTTCTCCCCAAAAACTCCCCCTCGCCACGCCCGATCCGCAAAATTGAGCTAGATAAGGCGGGCTACTCGGAAAAAGGTCTTGACTCCTGTCCAGACTGGCTCATAACAGGGGAGTCCGTTTGGCGTGCGCTGAGCTACCTACTGAACTCCAGCGCACCCGTCCGAGAACTGGCGCTGGTAGTGTAGCGTCTCGATATGCCCGCGTTTGTGGCTCAGGCGGGACCGTATCTCAGGACTCTGGAAAACCTTGTACTCATTACGCACGAGGACCCTACGGATGTAAGTCCACCTCTCACTGACACTGACTTTGCTGTGCCACTTTTCTTAGCACGCTGCCTTCGACCGTCTCGGCGAAGAGCTGTTTACTTTTATGCCCAAGTTACACACGTTCATCCTATCGGACGGTCCGGCCAAGGCGAATGACGAGTGCGATAGCTTTGGTTGTGGCGAGGATATCAATCGTCAGCGCGGCTGGCTGGAGCGCTGGGAGGCACACGCGCCTGCGCTAGCCACGGTTGCGTTCACGAACGACTTCACATGGACGAAGAAGGAAACCGGCTGGGAAACCGACAATCTGGATATACCGGGAGGTGGTTGAAGCGATTCTGGATCGCTGTGATAAGTGGGGAAGGTGAGCCCGAAGTACACGAGTGGTCGCCTACGTGAGTGTCCATACAAGCATTTATTCAGTATCTATCCGTCACCCATTCAAACTGGCATCAAAAGCCCTTTTAGTGTGACTGGAAAACGATCCGGATATCAATGCATATGTAAGTCTTTGAACGCGCGAGCTCATTCGGAACACTCACCCGTCCCTGTCTAGAAACTCGAAACCACGATGGACCGCGTGTTCGCTGTGAGACAAAACCCCCCGTCGAGGGGCGTCCCGCAGTGCGAGAGGTCGTTGCAGTTTCCCGTGCACCCCGACTTGTCGCAGTAGCCGACATTCCTCGTCGCGGTCATGCACATCGTCTTCGGTGCGTCGATGCACGACGCGCCACCGTTGTACACGGTGCACACGCCGCCGCACACGTTTCCCGCGCGCGTGGAGCAATAGACGATCCGCGTGGTCTGCGCGGAGCGCCTCGCGAGGGGATCGGACGTCGCGTCGGAGTCGTCTCCGATGAATACGAGCGTCGCATTGGTAGTCGCGAGCCAGAGGTCGAGCTGGGCGTCGCTCACGATAGCGGATGTGGTCTAGGACAAAGTGGTGAGGTCAGTCCACAAACTCGAACGATGCGTGTCAGCTGAGGTCCACCTCCACGGTCGCGTTCCCAGCGTCCTGAATGGTCTGACGGAATATGAGTGAAACGGTGCCTCAATACGAGTCGGCAGCAGCGCTTACCGGCGAGGGACGACCGAATACCGCTACGATCAAAACAGCGATGGCAAGGAAGAAGGATGCGAAGCGTTGCATGGCGAGCCTGGTTTTGGTGAGTGTGCCAACCATCTTCGCTGGACTTGGACGTCGCTTTTATATGCGTCTGCAGCGTTTTTTTCGCGGCAATCGAGATCGACGGCCTTGTGCTCTGCTTAGGACACATGAAATCTTAGCGACGAGATCCTCACAAGACAGGCACACACTGTGCCGCTGTGGCCGTATCGCTGCTCCCAGCTGGGCTCAAGGATCCGCAAGGCTAGACCTATGTATGGCAGATACCCCACGAAGGTATTGATAGCAACGCTGCGAACCGGCGCCGATACGCCTGTCCCTGTCCGGCACACAAGGTGTCAGATGTTCAAGCTCCAGCCTTCGAAGGGCCGTATGCAAGCCACGACAACTCGTCAGAAACGTGCGCCTGATATTTTGGCGAAGCAAGGTACGCACCGTATAGGTGCGGCGGACCTGAAGGGTGCAGTGCGTGTGGGATCTGACAAGAGAAGACATCGGGCTTTCAGGCTTTACACAGCCGACCGAGGGCCAGATGCTGGGCACCCGTCTTAACTAAGGCACAGGAAACACGGCCGATTGCAGGAACATTCAGCGGTCCCCTACCCTGAGTGCGGCGCGCGGGGCAACACAGCGGCGACAGTAGACTTCTGGTAGTCCCAACCGGAGCTTACGACGATGCCGATTCAGGCGCGCCGGGGTTTGCCTATAGCCCCCGGCGCTCGGCGATTGCGGCCGCGGGAACCGCCACGTTGTAGAGTGAAGGAACACGCTACAGAACCTGTACCACTCGCATGTCCGCAGAGCATTACAAGGTGAGTACAATTGTCGCCCAAAAGCCTCGATATGTACGTGACTACTCATAACACACATGCGCCACGCAGGATGCATTGCACTTGAGCGTTCGCAGTGTACGACCACATCCTCTATCATCCGCGGGAGCCAGTGATCGCTAGTAAAGCTTCGCCCTGCCCTCTGCATTCACCGGCGTAGGCACCAAGCACCTAGGGCACGAGAACCGTGATGCGTATGTATTATCGAGCCAGGTCATGCCAACCAGTGGAAGGCAGGTCATGACGATAGTGCGCTCGAAGCCGTTCAGGCCCAGGGCAGTCGCCTACGGCCGTGTGCCCTCGCGACGCTCAGCCCTCGAAATCCCGATTTTTGTACACAGGGCTGGTCATCGTCTTCTCGACGCCCGCGTAAACCTTGCTATGAGAGGGGAGGAGGCTCTGCGGAGAACGCGTATAAAAGGTGAGCGAGTGTATCTGGGGCCGGCAGTGAACATAGCTCACTAACCAACCTTGCGAACATCTTCTCCGCCACAACCCTCTTGAAGCATGCAGTTCTCCGCCGTCTTTGTCGCTCTTGCTGCTTTGGCCTCTGTTGCCATCGGTAGCCCCGCCGGGGTGAGTCGCGTCGGTCTCACACACTCATACTAGTGTGCTCACGTTTCTCCTCAGGTCGTCGCCAACACCCAGGGAGTCGCGAGCTCCATCGTCAGCGACGCCGAGATGGCCCACTTCCTCGCCACCACCGACGCTGAGCTCACCTTCATCGGGGAGCCCTTCAACCCGCTCGCCAAGCGCGCCGCGCAGGCGACCACGGTCACCTTTTGCACTAAGCGCATCGGCAACATCTGTGGCGGCTCCTGCACGGTGTACAACGGAGGCGCGACCTGTCTCGACGCCGCGAACACGACTTGCATGTCCGCCACCAACGACGTCGGTTTCTGCGACGAGCTCGGCTGCGACGGGAACTGCAACACGATGTCGCAGTGCGGCACTCCGATGGGCAACGGCTTCTGCTTCACCCCGGACACCCAGTCCATCCTGGTCTCCTCTCTCTAGGAGATAACACTAGGTCAGTGTACAAGGTTTGTACGAGAAGCAGGTTAACTGACGATGTTATTCATAGGAACAATTGTGTCATAACAATTGGGCGCGCGAACCACGGACATCATCGTTTTCGGGAATAGGGTGGATACATGGGGTCTTTGGTTTGAACATACCCAGGCTTCAGTGTGTTTTGTAGATTCGGATGAATGGTATATGCAGCTGTATCTGCGAGGTGTATGGGACGCCGTCCGAGCTCGAGCAAATGCAGCCGGACGAAGCTATAGTACCTTTCAGGCTGTGACCCAAACTCGTGGAGAGCCTATCCAAAGGGTATCAAGGGACGCGATGGCCCGCCCAGGAACTTCAAGTTGCACGTGTACTCAATAGCTTGTCTGCGACGAGTAGTAGTACATGTCCTGAATTCCGCAAGGAACATGATCTTGCACCCCGCACAAGCCGGACATCGGCGATGCGAGGCACTCTTGCTTGTAGAGTTCGGGGCACACGCCGGACTGTCGAACCAGCGAAGATGGACAGAAAGCGTCCGGCTGCTTGTATGGCAGAGCGCGCTCGTTGCCGTATTCGGCGGTATTCGGCAGTAGAAGCTGTTCGGCCCAGCGCGTCGACTTTGAATGTTTGCGGGCAGGATTCGAGGCCAGGCGTCGCATGCCACAGGTCGTCGCCACGGTGAGAGCGGGATCTGGGGCTGCTAGCAGATCGTTTCAGGTGAGCAGCCAACGAGAGAGGCAGGAGCACGCACGGAAATGAAGTGGAGCATCGGGCGAAGTCAACGCTAACTTTCGGTTCGGTAGCACACTACCCTTGAATGTGGATTGCATTTGTTAGCGAACAATCCGCGACAAACGCGGAGTAGTACAATTCCAAAAGTACACTCTATTGGGCGTACTCACATGGTTTCCCTGTACTGAACGCACTGTCCGAGCGCTGTCGGGATCCGGGTCTCGCATGTCAATGACAGCGGTTCTGCGAGTAGGCACTCTACCCACGATGCTCACAGTCAGTGTAAATGATCAGCGTAGGCCTCGAACCAGGCACGGACAGGCAGACGAGCGGTGCTGCGATAGTTAATACGGGTCGAGGCCGGGGCATATGCATGTCGGCGTGTCGTTCGGGCATTGTTGCCAACCTGCCAAGGGCACGGATGCGGTCTTGTTTTCTCGTACTGAAATTCTCAAATGGCTGTATCTGCCAGATGCAAGGAGCAGCCAGTGGAGGAAATGGGTATAAAGGAGTGAGCATCTGGACGCGGAGATGGTAGTCAAGCCAGTTTCCTTACCTCACTACTCTCACCACTACCCGACCGACAATCACCCTCTTCAGCGATGCAGTTCCCCATTCTCTTCGCCATTAATGTCGCTTTTGCCACCGCCGCTGTTGCAGGCCCTGTTGCAGTGAGTATAGTCATGTTTAGTTATGGCCTACGAACTCACCACCGACACTTTTCAAAGTCCACTATCCAACTTGCAGCGGCGGGTAGCACCAAGGTAAATAGAACGATAGGGCATTCATAACCTTGTAACCTTCGCATTGACGCTGCACTCCCGCAGATCTCGAGCTCCATCGTCTCCGAGGCCGAAATGGCGCACTTCCTCGCCACCACCGACGCCGAGCTCACCTTCATCGGCGACACCCCCAACCCCCTTGCCAAGCGCTCCGCGCAGACGACCAGCGTCACCTTCTGCACCAAGCGCGTCGGGACCATCTGTGGCGGGACCTGTATGGTCTACACCGGCGGCGCCACCTGCCTCGACGCGTCTGGCGCGGTGTGCATGTCCTCGACGAAGGACGTCGGTTTCTGCGACCAGACGGGGTGCAACGGGAATTGCAACGCGATGTCACAGTGCGGGACGCAGATGGGCAACGGGTTCTGTTTTACGCCGAACACCCAGTCGATCATCGTCTCGTCTCTCTAACCTGCTTCGCTACCGGGTGAGTGTCCAGAAACTTTGGATGAAACAAGGCTTACCATGTTATAGCAGGGTCGATGTTCGCGTAGGTCGAGATGCGATCCCATGGCAAGTTGAGTTCATTTGTTTGGGTGTATCTTGGGGAAATTGGGCCATTCGTTGAACGTAGTCGGGTCACCTTGTCGTTGCATGTTGGCTATTGCTGAACATGTCCATGTGCCTACTTGCGAAGCGAACTGCGAGTTTCGAATGGCTTGAGTGACTGTAAGACAGCAGCTTTACGCAAGTAATTATCATAAGCGAGAAGTGCTATGATAATTACGCGGGTTGGCTCACATTAGAGAAAACATACCACCTCCTGGCTTTCAGCTTTCCCGCAGAACACACTAGAGAAGATTATTCCTGGCAAATTGGCTACGCGGATCAGCCAAGACTTGAAACCAATTGTGCGGGTTTGGTCTAGTGAACGCATTACTGCCCTATGACAAGCGGTTTCTGAGTCATCAACAGGTTGTAGAACGATAACACGATCGGAAATCTTACTTCGTACCTCCCCCTCTCGCGTCCGCCACCGGCTATGGCTCTTTGCGGGAAGCAAGGACTTCTCGCGGCACCGAAGAATCGAAGGAGTTTCGTACAGCTGTGAGCATCTTGGACGTGAATGTGCTTCTGGCAAAATGAAAGACGTTCAAGGGAATCTGTTCTGTCCGAGATGTCCGATACAGTGTATGTGTCGAAGGCTGCCCGCCAGAGGTCTCGACCTTGCCAATTAAGCGGCCTAGACACCCTTGAAGGAGGAGGCAGGGTTTCTTGATTGTAAAGTTTAGGAGCGCGCGGCAGAGGTGGGGCCGTGGAGGGACCGGCATACAAGCTATCACCCGGACGAAAACTACTCGTAAACGTCCGACTGCTTGTTTGACAACCTGCGGTGCCGCATTTAATTGCGGCCGGCATGCGGCGGCCTCCTATAACGCACGGCAGCGCCGGGGCCGGCATGCGGACCAGGTTTAAGGAGCGAATGAGCGAATGCCGAGTGTTTTTAGGACTAGCGGTGCCCATTGCCTCGAGAACGACAGCGGACGGTGGAGCTAGGTGAAGTGCCGAATGAGAGGAGCTCGGCGAATACGTGAAGAAGCACATACAAGGATAGACCCTGAGTGGAGCGCGCGGACGCAACTTTATCTGTTCGCCAAATTGGGCACCATGAATGTTCGCGGGTACATTTCTACTCAGTGAACGTTATGCATCGCGGATCGCTTGGATGGACGAATGAATCTGCCAGAGACGCGGAGGTGCATACTACCGACATTTTGAGAACTGTCCCGCTCTCAAGGGGGTCGGGATCGAGATTTGAGGTCGAGACCGTCGTGGACGGTACATCCATGAACGTGAGACCCACCCACGTTGGTCGCTGTGGACATGTGCGATCAGTTCCTGCTGTTCGAAGAGCTTGAAAGTAAAATACTTGACAAGCCACTGAACGACGCAAAGAAGACTCAACATAGGTCGAGGTCAGGGCACACCGACATACACCAGTGTGACGGGGCCCCGCGATCCAGAACAAGTGTCAACCTGCGAGAAGTAGGGGCACAAATGACTTTTGTGCCCAACATTTTGTAAAATATGTCGGTGAGCTGAAAAAATTCCGCGCAACGGATGAGTATAAGAGGTGGGCAAGAGGACGAGGGAACGGCAGTCAAACATTCCTCACCAGCTCATCGCTCCTCCAGCCTCACTCTACCACCCTTTCAACCCCTCGCACCAAACATGCACTTTTCTGTTCTCTTCGTCACTATCGTCGTGTTTGCTGCCGCTTCTATCGCGAGCCCTGTAGCAGTGAGATGGGTTCCTCGCCTTCTCTAAGTTCGTTATTCACATCGCGCGACATATGTAGCCCGCCGCCGACGTGCAGACTTCAACTTCCATCGTCTCCGAGGCCGAGATGGCTCACTTCCTCGCCACCACCGACGCCGAGCTCACCTTCATCGGCGAAGCCATCAACCCGCTCGTCAAACGCTCCGCCCAGGCCACCACGGTCACATTCTGCACCAAGCGCGTCGGCAACATCTGCGGCGGGACGTGCACCGTCTACACCGGTGGTGCAACCTGCCTCGACGCTGCGGACACGGTGTGCATGTCCTCGACGAAGGACGTCGGTTTCTGCGACCAGACGGGATGCAACGGGAACTGCGAACTGCAACGCCATGTCGGAGTGCGGCACGCAGATGGGTAGCGGCTTCTGCTTCACGCCGAACACCCAGTCTATCCTTGTTTCGTCTCTGTGAGCTCGACTGGATGAGTGACTCATTTGCGCTAAGATGGGTATAGTATAACTCACGGTCATCACAGGAGAGGTGGCTCGATGGACAGACGAGGACAGATGCTTGCTTTCCCTTGGGTATTAACGGGAGGATATCGTGATTGCATATACTATGTAGAGACCACATATACAAGGCGGCGAATTTTCGCTGTGAGATGATGGATTCAAGGTCGGCCTTACACCTGATCAAAGGATCGTAGTAAGTGAGAACTTGTCAGTGATCAAGCTCCGAGTCGCCACGTAGACTTTACCTTTCTGCACCTTCACCACACCACCCTTGTCGTACACCCATCCAATATTGCACCGTTCCTGGCGGAATGCCGTGGAAATGTTTTGAAACCAACAAGAGGGAAAGAGACAAAGTAGCGCTTTACCAAACTCCAGTGATGCGCCGCGGCCCGCCTGGCATGGTAGGCGCCCGTGTAATCCGAAGAATCACGTGACGGTGTTGTTTATTGCTATGGGCGCCTTCAATTGTTCTGCCGGTTGCAGCCACACTTGCGCTTGCTTTCTACCTCGATCGCTGTCTGTGGCCCGAATGATATGCTTGGCTTCATACTTGCTTGTATTAATTGCTGACTCCTATACGCTTTCTTAAATTGCCTTGCTCTCTGTCGCGCTTGCTGTACTTTGCATGGGCCCTGCAGTAAAACCCAGGCGCGAGGCCGCCCCTGACTTGGACAACCCCAAACATGCACAGGTATGCAACCTCTTCACGTTCACATATGACTTCATCTCGACTAACACCGATCGATCATAGATGATGCGGCTTCACCAGGAGCTGGACATGTGCGCCATGAAGATCGCACAGCTCCAAGCGCGCCTCATTGCAACTCTAGACGAACTCGACACCCAGCGTGATGCTCACCTACGGGAGATGAACGCGGAAAGGAGTGCGAAGGAGAAGCTTAGCCGAAAGCTGGATGGATACCTGGACGAGGTCACGCGTGCGGAGAGGGAGCGGGATGACATGCGCGAGCTCGTCTCCATACTGGTCGAGAAAGGTGTGTCTCTGTACCGTTTGGCGCATCATGGAGGAAGGGCGCGAATCATAACTTTCTCAGCACTCATGTCCTTACCCCCGGCTGGTCCACAGTGGAGAACTGCAACGATCTGTCTGTTTGGCCATGCGCGCGGATAAACCTGCCACACTCAGTTAATCCCCTCCCAGCGGCGCCCACGCCGAACGCTGCTGCAGACGACCGTGATACAGTGCAAGCTGCGGTCGTAGACCTGTTGCATAAACGGCTAATACAAGAGCAAGGGGCTCATGCCTGCACGAAGCAGGAGACGGATGCTGAAATCCTTCGGCTGAGGGCGATGATTGCCCGGAGGGATGCAGAACTAGAGGCCTGCGCAACCCACGACGCGCACCATGTACTTCTCTCTTCCTCGGCACCGAGTGACGTCCTGCCCTCCCGCGTATGCACTCGGCCGAACTGCGTCAACGGACGGACAGCCCATACAAGCGGGTCAGGGCTTTCATGTCATCACCATGCGGTTGCCTTGGGCAGCGAAAACGTCGAAGCGGACAATATACTAGCCCGAACGACGTCGCGCAACCGCGTGCTCGAGCGGGAAGTCGAGATACTTAGACAAACCGTACGTCCAAAAGCACGACACCGGCGTTTTGCTCACCGTCCCCCCAGGTACACCAGGTACAGCATGCACAGTCTTCGGACGCGAAAAGGCTGAGTGACAAGGGCCGTCACCTACACGCTCCTGAGAAGCCCCTCGTATCCGTCCAAGTCCAAACCAACGACCCGGTGCTTGGCAGCGAGGCTCAGCACACGCTTCCGCCAAGCCCGGGCCTTCTCCCGCACACGATGTCGCGTTCCCCTTCCCCATACGCTCTGGGATCACGGCATCCTCCTACTCCAGCGCCGCCGCGCTCGGCACCGCAAGCTCCTCCGTTTGTTCAAGACGAAGGAACTGCGACTCCAGGCGCCAGCATTAAACATCTCATGAGAGACATCGATGTCCTTGCTTTGAACATCGACGATTTTGTGGTTGAGCGCGCAGCGGCGAAGGCCATGCTTGCACGCGAGCTTCCTAAGGTCTGTCCGGCGTTCCTGACCGCATGTGCTGCATTGACGTCCACGTCCACACCCACAGACGCTTTCGATCCCGTCGCATACCCCCAGCGATAGCCCACCAGCCCCTAACTCCGTTTCACACGTCCCAGACGAGTGCGCCATCTTTCCTAATGCGCAGGAGGCTCATAACTGATGTCACCTTCAAACCCGCCAGAGAGCGACAGGAGCTGCGCGAGCAGGTCAGTGCTCTATCGCGCGAGCGCGCGCGCCGGGAGCAGGAGCTCCAGACCGAAATAGCGTCCCTCCGGCAGGCTCTCGACGACCTCCGCCACGATCAGGCTGCGCGTCCGCCACCACCACAGCAGCAACATACCAGTCAACCGCCGGCAGAGAGCCTCTTGCCCGCCGGTCTGCTCAAGGCGCCATCAGCCCTATCACCCCGCGTCTCCCCCACGCTCGTCCCGGACGACGCGCGCGCGCTCCGGCTCGACAAGGCGCACGTCGATGGCCCGCGCGCAGATGAATTCCGCTGGGAGGACGACGACTATCAGCGCATCAGCACGCCCGAGCTGCCCGGGGAGGCACCTGAGCTCGGCGAGCAGTCCATGGAGCTCGCGACGCCTCTGCAAATGAATACCATCATCTCGTTGCGCGAGGACGACTGGCCGATACCCCCGAGCGACTACCCAGTGCGCGCGCCCGCCGATGCCGACATCGACCCTACGGAGATCCCGCTCCCCACTTCCCCAGACATACTAAACGACCCCGCCGCGCGGCCTCGCACGCCCTCGCCTGTTTCGGCCTTCGGCCCATCTCCACCGCCCTCGTCCTCGCCCTCCCCTCCCCCGCTCTACATCGCCGCCCCGCACGTGCCCTTGGACCTCCTCGCGCGCATCGAGAGCGCGGCGCAGGAGCGTGTCGCGTCCATCGAGCGCGAGATCGCCGCGACGGCCCGCGAGCTCGAGGACCGGGAGGCGGCGCTCGCGAGCGTCCGCGCGCGGCTGCACCCTGAATAGACAGGCGCCCGCGAGTCGCGAGTACCGTTGCCGTCGTGCTAAAATGCCACCATGCCTGTCCCGGGACGCGTCGCTCGCTTTGCACCCGGACGTCTGATGCCAACTCGACAACGTATCCGTCCTCGCGCGCTACGCCTCGCCGCTATGACCTACCGCCACCATGACATACCACCGCTGCTGTGTCATTCGCACGCGCGCCTGGACTGGCCTCGCACGACAATCAATATGGACAACCTCTGTGACTCAGCCGTCCTCGGCGGGACCTCTCCCGTCTCCCGTGCAGCTTGCTCATCGCCGCACGTCATCTCCTCGGCCACCCCTTCGGGGTAGGGCACCGCGTCGAGAAAGAGGGTCGTGCTGCGAGCGCACAGCTTGTGGGCAGGACGCCAGTACGCCCGGGGGCTGTCCCCGCTGCCCGTGCTGTGTTTCTGTGTGCACTTCTGATGGCGCTGCGGGAACCTGGGACGCGCGCGAGGCGCGGGGCTCATCGTCAAGGGTCCTACGCCTACGGGGACGCGTTGGATTTGGCGCGCCCGGGCAGGCGCCATCGAGTCGGGCTCGGGCAATGTGGATTACTTTTTACTTATGGGCGGATCGGCCCTCTTTATTCCTCCTGCGCTCCCATGACCACTGTTGTATGTGTTCGATGATCCCGCGGCTGTCATATTTGGGTAGAGTTCGACATCTACAGCGCGCCGCTCCTGTTACCTGTACATTGCTTCTTGTTAATCACGGCCGCTCGCAGATGTATATGCTGGTCGTTCTCGGATTGCTGTTTTCCCTCTGACTCTCGCGCTGTCTCGGCCGTGGCCCTCGTCCGTGTTCGCTGTTCTATACGATCACTCCTATCTACCGTCCGCATCATTATCAGCAATGCTATGTGTCTGCTCTGTCCTTCGCCGCATCCTTTTTGGGTGCTTCCCCGTCAGCCTGCATCACTGTCGAAGACGCGCGGCGCGCGAAGTTGACTGGTGCTGTGTAGCGTGCGTGTCCACGTCGGGTACATCACTTCCAAGCTCCCGTTGAGCGATAATGGAAAGCGTGCTGTACGCGTGAGAGGGACATGTGCATGGCATGATAGATGGACGGCCGCGGAGGGGTGCGAGATTTCATTGTGAGCCAGCCTGACGGCGGATCTGTCCAAGGCAAAATGCAAGTCCGCGAAGAAATGACGATCACAGTTAGGAAGAGAACAAGGTGATGCTATTGGGACCCGGCGAGAATGCCCAATGACAGCAGCAATATTGACTGGATTCTGGGGGATCCCGGCAGTCAAGCATCGCGGACACAAGCAGCTCCCGCCGATGCCGTTCAATAGAGTGCTGCACCCGCGAACGATCCACCAACTGCTCGGCGATCTGTCAGTGCCAATCCGTGCCGCTTGAAGAAAGACGGGCCCCGTACCACATTGTAGCTCATCCCCGAGATGACGGAACGTATGTGACGTTCAGACCCCGCGTGTTCGCCCAGGGTCGGTGCGCGCTTGGGGCAGGCGAGCAGACCACCTCCACCGGTGGCGCAGGGACATGCACGTACTCAGGCTCCGCCTCCTTCGGTTTCGCGAGCTTCTCGACGGACGCAGCCCTCGAAATCGCTGGGGGCGTGTACGACGACACCTTGACCTTGCGCGTCTTCGAGTCCAGCGAGAGCACCTTGTGTGTCTGGTTCACCGGATGTGTCGCCTGCACATCCGGTCCGGGGGTTCCAGCACGCGAGGCCGCCGCGGAGAGTGTCGGGAACGCTCCTTCTGCGCTGCGGGCCTGCTGGATCGCACGTTGCCGCTCTTCCTCCTCCTTCGCGAGCGTCTCTGCGATCTGGGTCTCCAACGACTCCACGAGACTGTCCTTAGCGGCCGGTGTAAGCAGCGCCCCGCCGCAGTGCGGACACGCGAAGTTCGGCAGGTTGAGCTCGCAAAGGATCAGGCCGCACCCGCGGCAGATGGGCGTGAAGGAAGAGAGCCCATGCATTCTAGCTAAAGACGTTACGAAACGACGCGAAGAGACGGGCCCAATGTCAGCCGAGGGATTCTGAGGAGGGGAGGTGCGATCGCCGCGACGGACCTTGGCAAAAGCAGCCGCCCTTGGGATCCTTGTCGAGCCCCGAGGACTTGCGGAGATCGTCGCGCTGCTTCTCGAACTTGCGGACCTCCTTGCTCTTCGGTGGTGTGGTCTCAGCCTTCTGTTTCCCTTTCGCCTTGGATGCGGTCGGGGCGGCCTGCGGTTGAACTTTGGGCGGAATTCTGTCCGAGGGCAGGGAAGAGGAGCCCTTCTTCACCCAAGCGGTGCGGTTCATCTACAATTACGGAATTCATGCTCGCAATACATCCTCTCCAGAGCGCAGCTGGAGCTTTACCTGAGTGTACGAGGTGGATGGTGTGTCTAGGTGGACGATGATGGTGGTATGTGTCTACAGGGGAGAACGTGCCCGATTAGGCGAGTGCGATCACAGTGATCGGAGACATCGGCGCGATCGTCCGCCTGGCCCGCGGCGTCAACAACTCATTCCACACATCCCGCAGCCATGCTGTGCAACACAACGTTCTATAATCTCACCCGCTCCACGTCTCTGTGGATGGGAGGAATGGAGGGCCGCGCGACGGCAGAGCAGCGTGATAAGCGAGGTACGTGCGGTAGGATCGTCCATGCTGATGACGGTCGATGATAGCCCTGCACACTCGCAGCCAATCCGGCCTCTCGGGAAGTCGAGGCGATGAACAATAACGTCAGTTTTCCAAGTACGTACCCACGGGGACACCCAGCTTCCCAGTCGCGACTTCAAATGCCCGGGATCAAGCTGCCATATACGCATCGAAATCGTGCCGTCAATGATAGCTGTACCACCGCAACACGGCCAGGTTCATTCATACCATGTGGCCCCGCGTACGTACATCCCACAAGAACATCAGCTGTGGCATCACATTTACCACACGCCATCATGAGACCGATTACAGCGACGTCCGTTCCAGAATCTACGCACGTACAGACAGAGTTGCATCCGGATATTCGAAATCACGCACAAGGTTGCTTCTAGCTCATGCGCGGACTGGTTCCGTCGTGCGGACGGGCACGGGCAGTGACGACGATACCGCTCCCGCTGACCGCAGGCTACTCGTATTCCGGTGATGCCACTCCTCGCCCTGAGGTGCGTCCGTCGCCGCGAAAGGCTAAATGATGCGTCCGCTGATGCTCTCTCAGCCCGCCGCCAGCAATATTGACCGCTAAAAGCCTATCTTTCGCACCCAGAAGCCACATTTACTTATTCTGCGCAACGTCCGACCCCGTCTACTCCGTTCCGCTGCCGGAGCTTGAAGCTGGCGGCCAACCGCTCTACCACGGGCGCCGCCGTCTCCTTGGGTTCTATCAACCGCCGTCGCTTCTCCCGGCTTCATCGGCGGAAACATCAGCACTGATAGGTCAGGGTCGCAAGCCCTTTACGGACCACGCGGCGCGGGCGCGGGCGCGCTATCCCCCTCCGCGCGTGCGCCCGCGAGCCCCCTGACCCGCCGCAGGTCCAAGGCGTCCGGGTCGCTAACGAGCATGCGTCACGCCCAGGTCCGTTGGCGAAATTTGCCTCCCTTTCCCGTCCGATCGTCCGTTAGTGCGGACCGTGCAGCGTGAGACGCTCCGTCACCGGGCGGAGGTTGAGAATGGCGGATTAAGGTTTAGACCTGAACTTCGCGGAATGTGCCGTTGCTATACGGCAAACACCATCTCCTTAGCCGAGTGCTGGTGCACGGAATTGTTCTCGACTTCGGGTGTGTACAGGCGCACTAGCGGGGGTCGAGCGCAGGATGACTGCGGAGTCTGCAAACCTGCGGCCCCTGGCGCCCGCTAGTGCTTCTGTGCCGCGCCCATATAAACCTTGCATGCGCGTCTGCGCCTAGACCTTCTTCATATGTGGCAGAATCAACGGTCGGAAGCGCGCGATATGAATGGGCGGTGTGCGGGGAACGAATGACAAAATGAAAACCGTGCAGGCCACGGACCTAGACTCCAAGTACATCGTGGTGCGTGGCCCTGAAACTGCCATGAGGTCACTGATGCGGCAGCTTTAGACGGCTCGTGCAGGAAATTTTCTATGGGTGACTCGGAGGAGTCCCTGCGCGAGGCTGTTGCGAGGCGCTCGATCGCGCTTGCAGAAGGACGGAAGGCGGGAGGAAAGCACTCACTAGACGGCCATGTTGCGCACCGGGAGCTAGGAAGTGTTAGAGACTGCGAGTGAGCGAAGCTCGGAGAGGTTAAGGCGGGTGTTAGACTGACTTCTCTCCGCGCCCACAGCCGGAGGGCAAGGCTGGTGTCCGGCAAATCAAGAACGTCCCGGTAGTGATGCACCAGCGCTGGCGTAGTGGGGTTGCGCCAAGCAGTTCGTTGAGCGAGGCCGGTGGCCGCTTCCCCGAGTACGGACTACCGGGGTCTGTTAATAAGAACGAACAATTTCGCCCGCGGTGGCTTTCAGACATACCAAGGACTCACTTCGCCCTTAGCTTGCTCAAGCCTCGCCGACCTCTTACGCCCCCTTGCAGAGACCGCAGCGCGCTGATTTATCGCTCGTGGCGGAGACGGTCGCAGAAGGACTTGATGCATCATCCACTGGGCCATCTGCGACGACTTCTGCGACAGGCTATTCAGCCTACAACGGGCCCCCATCTACGTCAAAGTGTCCGTGGTCAACGTAGCTCTCGAGCGCAGCAGAACGTGCCCGAACGCACCACTTTTCCCCCATCGCCACTGCATCAAAGCGTAGCAACAGGGCGACCAACGCGGACAGCGTTAGACAAGGACCGTGGTCGTCGGACATCCCATAGGTCCGCAGGGACATGGCAGCCCACAGCGTGGAGCGATGGTGTAGATGGTGAGTGGTGAGGACGTCCTGCGCTTCTGGATGGGAGAGCTGCCCCGGGACGGCCTCGGGCCCGAGCTGGCCCTTGTGGCGTCTTGAGGATACGTGCGGAGGGGTATGGCGTATGGGCGTATGAGCAGGTAGTGGATTCGTTCGTTAAGTGTGTGAGTGTTGCATCGTGTTACATTGGACGTGGCCGATACACTGACCAACGGGCGTAAGGTTAGGGGAGGAGTAAAGGAATATTGTGCCAAATGCTCACCTGGCTCAAGGCTTCCTGATGGCTCTCGCATCGTTCGTGGGAGCAGTGAGTACGATAGCGTGGGCTAGCACCTACAGACGAGTTGTCGGCGTAGAAACGTGGGCGAAAGGCGGCGTTCAAGTTGGGAGGTAGGCGGTACTGGTGGGCAAGGAGCGGATGGGTACGTGGCCATTCCTTCGGAGCATTACAATTCCTGTACCCGACGAGATGTGTCTCACCAGTTGCCGCAGGGTCTCATTCAAACCACTTCCTCTATCTGTGCGTACGTACGCACACCCCGACCAACTCGCGGCAGGCGCCACATCCAATCAACGGACCCACCTTCTCCGCCGACGGCAGCCGCTACAAGGCCGGTTGCTCTTAAGCTCTGAGTACAACATCACCCATCTTACGACCTGCCGAGTCGGCTCCCTCCCTCACAATGAACGGTTACCGTGCTGGTCACCGCAGAAGTTGTCCATCCCGAGCAGCGAAGTAGGGGCGCCTCGCGGCGGGCGGGAGAAGAAGAAGGGGGATGTGACAGGTTGGCAGCGCAGAGCGCCTGCTAGCCGACGTCGAGCTAACCCTATGGCAGCCGGCTCTACGTCCTTTGTGGGACGTTGTGGGCGACTCGCGTCCCCCTTCCCTTCTCAGCGCTCCGCCGACGCACCACCCCATGACCGGGCGACCCCCGTACACCTGCCGCATGTTTTCCCGCCGCGTATCCGCATGTGCGCTGTTCTCCCGCTTCGAGGACCCTTAGTGTTCGGCATGGGATGCACGAGCAGCCTACCACCACCCCGGCACGCCCTGCGAGTCTCGTAATTATCCTGATGGCGCACGCCGCAATTTTAGCAGGTGGTGCGAGGCCCCGCGGTACCTCAGTACCCTCCTGGAGCCAGCCGCACGGCACTCCATGCACACGCTCTCCAAGTCCACAAAATCCACAATTAATGAGAGGGGCATGCGCACTCGATCGCCCGCGGGCCGACCGTTCTCCCGGTGCACGCCCCGCACGACGCAGGCGGCGTTTCACCGTGACAATCTGTGAGAGCGCGTCCGAAGAGCCGCTATCGCAGGAAGCCTCGGGGGCGAGCGCAGGCGTCGCCCGCTGCATTCCAGCATTCCAGAAGAAGCGCACTAGCCTCGCAGCCTGGAACTTGAATGCGTGCCGCATGGGGCGGCGAGACGGCAAGGGTCCACCGGAAATGGCTACGTATTTGTCAGGCCGCAGCTGCAGCTGTGATGAGGGGGGCTCTCCGTCGACGGACGCACCTCTTTTGGGGGCGAGAAGGGGTGGAGAGTGAATTGGTAGAACACCGAACAGGGCCCGGCGCACGCTGGCACGAGCCCGCGCGCGGGGCCAGAACCGACGGCTGCACTGGAGAGTTCAGGTTGTAAGCTAACGGAATGCGGCCGTTAGGGGCGTCTGGGACAGGCTCCGCGTCTGGCTCTTCCAGCATCATGCGGCGAGCGGGAGTGTCCACGACACGCACGATTAAAGTCTCGCGCCAGAAATTAAGATTGAACCGTAGCATAAAACAAGAACGAACACAAAATAAGTACTGGCATGATGAGAGATACTGTAGCGCCGCCGAGGCTCGCGCGGCCGTCCCCGCACGAGCCCAGCCGACCTGAGGGCCAAACGCAGCTCGCCCAGTACAAGTCACGCGCGACGGCGCGGCCGTGAGCACCCGCCGGCGGCGTGGGTCGCACCGACCGCTGCGCGGTCCACATAAGAGCCCTTGACGCGGAGGAAGGCGCATCGGCTCGCCTTCGAGTCATCCACATCCACACGAGATGCGATGGAGATGCGATGTTTCGCGCGAAGATCTGTTCATCTGGTCGACGCGCTGTCCGGAGGGCCCATCGCCTGTTCTCAAACAATGTGAGGAGCGCACCATTGATTACTTGCACATGTTGCCCGATTCAGCTCCGCCGGGGCAGGTCGAGTCGGCGCGTCCCGACCTCGTCGACAGAGACACCGGCGACCCCGCGCTGGGCGGCTGATACCGACGTCTCCATCGTGCCGTCGTGACAATGAGCAGATGCAGAAGCACCACTGCCTGTTCCGCCCCTCCTCGCACAATTGCCTGCTCCCAATTTGTGTCTGGCTCCCGGCTTCTCCCTTCTCCGCCGGTCGGACTGCACGCCGGCGAGCGTACGCCGTCGGACCACAGAAGGCCAGCGCACAGCTCATGGCAGCGTGACGGGCCGCGGACGTGCAGCGAGGTGGCGCACCGACAGCGTCGTGGCGCACCCGTCCGCCAAGTAATTTCGCCCATATACGTTTGCATAGATTTGACGCGGACGCGGCCTCCGGCTCCCGGGCATCCGCCCCCTCGTCCGAGCAGTGGCACATATGCATGCGTGCCCCGCGGCCAGAGGAGTCCAAGCCGTGCCGCCGCGCGACGACGTACGGTCGTGTGGTGCGTGGGACGCACCGTTGATTGCATCCTTCCATCATCGCCCTGCCTGCGGGAGCATCAGCGCGAACCGGGGCTGCAGCTGCCCATGATGTTCGTATCAGCCAGTGGAGAAGCGGGCGTGCATTGTGGCTCCGGCCGGCGGGCAATGGGGGCGGGCGGTATTGAGTCCGTCCGGTAGAAACAGAGGGGCCCAGGTTGCTACCTGGAGCTAGGAGACAGAGAGAGTCTGACCATTGAATTGCGAGTGCATGTGCTCTCACCTGTGTCCACAAGATCGTTCTTGCCCGCTCTGGCGCCGCATCGACAGCGACAGCATCGACGAACAATAATCCCCACCGCCCCGCCCGGCCGTGCGCCCTGTTCCACACCCCTGTTCCACACGCAAAGTGCGCAGGAGTCCGTGTTCCCATCCCCCCCCCGCTGCTCCCGCGACGGTCCGTCTGGCGCTGCGGTTCCCAGCAGTGCCGCATCTGTTCGCGCCCTGCGTTCGCGCGATGCAGGCTCCCTGTCCGCAGACGGGGCAGCAGTGCTTCGCTGATAGGATGCGCGATGCGCGCAGTTTAGCTCGGGCCCCACATTGCCTTGCGCTCCTCGAGCCTCTTTGCGCCACCGTCGCCGGTCGCGCTCCCATCGCGAACGCACTGACCCCCGAACAAACTCAAGCCCCCGTCGCACCCGAAGACGATGCGCCCGCCGCCGCATCGCGCGACGAACAGTCGCTCTCGCTGCTTCGCGTCCTTCCCCCACGCGTAAGGCAATGTCCCGGCGATACCGAAGAGCCAGCAGCAAAGATTGCTGGTCGCTGGTCGCTGGTCGGAGCATCCATCTGGGATAGTTCTGAGCACGCCTCGACATCGTCCAGCGACCATCCGAGCAGCCTCGCAACCACCAGCAGAGAAGCTGCGTTTTCGATTCTCCCAGCACAGGACACACACACGTACACCCGCCGAGCCCGAGCTCGAAATGGTGCGGTGACCCTGCGGCGGGGGCCATTCTAGACGCCGACGGGCAGCGTGCACGGCGAGTGTGCGAATGCGCTGGGCAGCGCCCGGGCAGCCATCTTCAGTTGGCAGACGAAAATGAAGGCACATCAGGTTCAAATTCGATGTCCCGCCGTTTTGCATGCTTCTCGCCCGCCGCCCGTCTGGCTGGACGTTTGCTCCATCTCGCCAGTCAATGAACGCGCACAGCGCCGTGAACGAAGAACACAGCACGGTCGGCAGCGAGCGAAGGGGTGGAGCGAGGGCCAGCGCCCGTCCGGGCATGTGCGGGTCTTCCGTGCGCTATCCACCGCCGCCCCGACGGTGAAACGCGCCTCCTTTTTTGGGACGTGCCTGTATGGAAAGTCGCTACCCATACGAGCCGCAGCTGTCGTCGCGGGTGCGCGCCCGTCAGCGAACGGCTGGGCGGGCGATGCGTCCATCACGAGGGAAGCGGTCTGGCCACCGCGAACAGCACAAGAAGCCGATGGCGGACACGGGCGGACGCTCACCTGCATGCGGGTGGATTCCGGTAGCCATAGGGGCCCACTGAACGAGCACCTGTGATCAGGGGAGCGGCGCGCTCGCGAACCTTGTAAGTGGTTGCGGTGCAGTGCTCCGCGCGCGCGTGGCATCCCGTTCGTTCCATAATCCATCGACGTCCACGGTCCACCGCGGCGGGCGCCTCGCACACGTCGTCGTCTTGTGCTGATTGTGGTTAGGGCGTGATGGGGATGTGGCGCATGGGGAGAATACGCAGATGTGCGAATATTGGAGGTGGCGGGCGTCCGTGGGGGAGCGGGGACTGGGATCGATGCGATCAGACACGAAACGTGCACTGGGAGGCCGAGGAATTCGAGCATGCTGATTGGGATCAGGCGGGTCGCCCGGTGCTGTACCGGGCTCGCACCGCACAGCACATTAGAGTTCGATCGCTGCCAGTGGCAGCTGCCCGCTGGGAACGCCGGAGGCGGCGTGCGTCGATGATGCGTCCCATTATCGCGTCCGCGGGAGAGCGCCCGCCGGCTGCTGTGCCCAGCCCAGCGGAGGGCGTCTATGTGCCGTCCGCCGTCCGGGGAGACGCGGCTGAGGTCTGTATTTTTACTCAGAGGGAACGGAGGATGCGAAACGGGATGTGCTAAGAGACGGGAGGGTGGGGGCTGCGGAGGTGATTGAGTTCTGGATCAGACAGAGCGGCGAAGGACTGGGCGTCATGTCAGCGGGCGGAGGGGAAGACGATTGCTGGGACGGGCGGGGACGATGCGCAGCGCGGGAGACGAACAAGAACAAGGAGGGGAAGAGGCCATCTGAGATCGGAGGGCGACATGGAGCCTCGGACGGAATCTTGCCATCAGCTGGGAGCGGGAATATCAGGTACGATAACTCATTACTCCCGGCCACAGCTTATCACTGCGACCCTGACCGGCCTTTGCAGATGGGCGTCTACGGTGAGAACGATCATTTGCCGAAGAGCTGGTGATGTGATGGGCGCGGCCGAGCTTGTGCCGGCGAGGTGTGCAGAGGTTTCTTGTGCTGGTGTGGAGGCAGTGGGGGCAGGTCGAAAGGGCGATTCAGAGTGGCCTCTATGTGCAGAAAGCAGCAAGAGCTTTGACAATGCGGCGGGACCGTCGGGCGGGGACCGGGAGATCGGCAGGACGCGCGGAGCTGGGAGTTTGGGCGGAGCGCGAATGGCGGGGCAGGTGATGGGGTGATGGGCTGCCGGATTTGGGAGGAGAGGATTTGACGGGGAGAAATTGTTTTGAGGTTGGAGGGATTGATGGTATGCGTGTGCTGGTGTCGAGAAACGGTGAGCGCCGTCGTTCCGAGCAGCTCTTTCCTCTTTCCCATTTCCCACTTGGCTGCTTTCCCGGCCCTCGTCTGTCTTCTCGTCCTTCCTGATCTCTCAGTTCTCATCACTTCCCATCGTCTTCCCGCACAGCTCCCCCAGGCCCCGGACAGCCTTCCACGTCCAGCGCGCCCGCCATGGACAGGCCGTGCGTGTCTCCTCGTATATATACCGCTACAATCACCCCTCAACATCATCATATCAACAGCCACTCGCCCCTCCCCGACTCCGCGTCCCGCGACCTCCTTCCGCCCAGATCCCCATCTCCGGCCCCGCAGCAGCAGCACTACCAGCATACCCACCTCCCGCCTCCACACCCCTTCCCCCAGCACTCGTACCACCCCCAGCACCCGTACCAGGACTACCCACGCCCTGACAGTCGCCTCTCCGACTCGCGCCTCCTCCCGCCGCCGTCCGCGATTCCGGCCAGGCACTCCGCGCCGTCCGCGAACGCCGAGGAAGCCACTCCCCCCGCGTCCCCGCCACACAAGCGGTTCAAACCCGAGAACTCGAACGCGAACGCGAGTTCGCTCCCGCCACCGTACCCGTGTCACGTCGATCAACGCTGGGTCAGTGTTCGTCATTGCTGATTGCATTCTGCTGCTAACGGACCATCACCGATCACCTGTTCTGGCCCTGTCCGTCCGTTTGCGTTGCACTCAACCGGCCTGCAGCATTACTCCCACGCACCCTATCCCCAATCCTTCTATCCATTTCCGTATCATCATCAAAACATGCCCCATCGCGTCGAGGACATGGGTGTCGACCGGTCAATAAGGTTCGCATCGCCCCCATTCCAGTATAAGAACGCCCGTCAACTATAACACTCCCACAGCCATCGCTCTGACGGCCACACCCAGTATCAGTTCATGCCCTCCCACCCTACCCCGCCCCCCATCGCCACCCTCCATCACTCGCCCGCTTTGTCCGCCTCGTCCCTCGAGAGCCACTCCATCTCGCCCTCCCCTCCGGTAGGCCCCAGCCGCCCGCGTCTGATCGCTTCCCACCCATTGACGCCTGCATATCTTTATAGATCACGCAGCCCTCCACCCCCTACTACGCTCACCCCGCCCAGGCACACGCCATGAACCAGGCCCCGCCCTATCCGTACCAGCCCAACGGCGGCATGCCCCGCTACGCGGACGACCCCAACGCTGCTGCGTACGGCGCCCCGGCCCACGCGGTCCCGCTCTCGACGCGCAACATCCGTCCGACGATCGTCGCATCCCAGCCGTACCCCGGCCAGGCCAACTACATCATCCACACGGACGACGCTAATACGAAGCTGAGCGACCGCGTCCGCCGAAAATGCTACAACTGCCGCACGACCGACACCTCGACCTGGCGCCGGTCGAGTCTCACCCCGGGCAAAGTGGTGCGTGCCCTCCCGCTATGTGCCGTGTGCTCTTGTGTTGACCGCTATTTTTTGCGCTACCCGTAGCTCTGCAACAAGTGCGGCTTGTTCGAGCGGACACACTCCAGGCCGCGCCCGGAGCAGTTCCCTCCGAAGCGCGGCCCCGTCGTGCCCGTCAACCAGTTCAAGCAGCACCGCAACCCGACCCCGCCGTCCCACCCCGGCCAGCAGCAGCAGCAGCAACAGCGCCTGCCACCCATGACGCAGCAGATGCTCCCGCCGCACGGCTACTCCCACCCCTCGCTCTCGCCACTCGTGGCCGCACGCTCTACCGACCCCCAGCAGTACCGCGGGAGCGGGGTGACCGAGATCGGTGCGCTGCTCAACGGCCCTGGGGAGAGCCAGGCGAACGGCAGCGGCAGCGCTGGTCCGTCGTCGGGTGCTCCGTCTGCAGGGGGCTCGCCGTCGCTGGCGCATCAGCAGTCGCCTCAACAGCAGAGCCAGCAGCAACAACAACAGCAACAGCAGGGGCATAGCCTGAAACGATCGGCGTCCCCGCTCGAGAGGCAGCACCAACCCCCTCCGCCGCCGCAGATGCAGCCGGAGACCATCCAGCAGCATCAGCTCCAGCAACAACAACAGCAACAGCAACAGCAGCAGCAGCAATCGGCGCACTCGTCTCCCCAGATACCCTCAGCGGGCATCGGCGCGAACGGGAGTCCAAAGAGCAGCCCACGCACGGGCGTCGAGCGGCGAGATGCGCCGGCGTACCGCGCGAGCAACTAGGGTGGTGGACAGAGTCCGAGGACCTTGGGGATCGTCGGCGACGTCGAGCGCCGCGGCCGTTCTGCTGTATTTATCGTGTATTTTTTGTTCTCGCGCCTGCACCGCGCTGCACCCTAGATTCGACACGTCTCGTCCCCCTGCCGTGTATCGCTTACCGCCGCTCGTCGTCTCCCCGTCCGCGTCCCCGCCCTTTCCTCGTTGTTCCCCTTTACCCGTCGCTGGCCGTCTGTCATCGCCTGGATGGCCTCGGGGCTCACAGTACTGTGGGTGCGTGCGGGGGATATAGGGCGGCGCCGTGCCGCGCGCCGCTCGTGTTCCCCTCCGCCGCTGGTAACGACTCGGAGCGCGACCGATGAGTGCCCGCTCCGGAGCGGGACTCGCCCTGGTCTGTGTAGGGATCGAACGCTGCTCATGTCGATTCGCCCTCCGCCGTCTCGTCCACATCTACCTCCCGCTCCCCGTCCGCTGCAGACTGTATCGCTCCATATCTTGCTTTCTTGGTTCACCTGCTGCTTTTTTCCGCTCCGCTCCGCCCCCTCCCATCCCCTCCCGTACATCTTCTCCCCTCATTTTCTGTTCTCTCAGTCTCAGTGCGCCGTCCGTCCCTAGTCTATAATGTCTATGCGTGTCTCTCTACCTACCGCGTATCGTCCCCCGCCATATTGCCCCGGCTCTTAAGCTATCTCTCTAGTACCCTACGCTACCGGTCTCTCTCTCTCGCCAGCACGAATTTGAACTGCAATTTGGACACTCCTCTTTCCCGTTCCCGCTCTCTGTCAGATCCATGCTGTGCTCAACCAGCGAAATGTGCGGGCTCGGAGGCGACCGCCCGTCGTGCCCGGACGGCGTCAAGCTGTAGCGGCTGTGCGCACGCATGGGTACCCACTCAGTGACTCCGGGCGCGCGGACGCCCTGTCTGTCATGTTGCTCAATGCTGCGATGCCCGAGTCACTGGCATCTCAACCCGTCCTGCTGGTCCTGCTTCTTCCTGCCGGCGCTTTCGAGTCCAACCCCCTGGCTGCGCACGCTGCCAGCTTACGGCCCCCTGCTTCATTTTCCGTCACTCTTGGACGGCGCTCAGGCCACCGAAATGGCCACTTCATATGCGCCCGGGGGACAGACACGGATCAATTCTCGTACTACTTGGTGCCTGCCAGCGCGCCCGCGCACCTCAAGCTTGGGATCGAAGGGGGACGCGCCCGCGGGATACTTGGATTTCTTCGACGGGTGCCTCGGCATGCGCCCGCCCGGTGCGCCGCATCAGCTTGCGCCGGACGGGCGGCGGACGTGGACGGCGACGTGGACGGCGACGGCGCGCGGACGACTCGGACTCCCTCGCATTTTTCGGACGTCCGAAGCTGAGAAGCACGCCCGCCATGGCCAGGCCGCGGCGTTCGCACGAGGCGACGTCCCGTAGGCCGTCCGTACCTGGCCGCCTCCGAAGGGCACGTCGCTCGTTCCATGGACCAAGTTCCAGCGGGCGTCGCCCGTCTCGTCTCGCCTCCTCGAGGACACGCGCCCGGCTAGCCACTCAATTCCAGAATCATTTGCGGTGGGTCAGGGGGACGGTGATTGGACGGACCCGCGCCGAGTCTCTGCAGCTGCGTGCGAGACGGCGCCCGTGCGGTGGGCGGCGGGTGGACGCTTCCATTCGAAGCGTTCGAACGCGGCGAAGCGAAGCGTCCTCGCCTGATGCGCACATGCAATTGTAATTTTTTTCCTAGTCTAGCCGGCGAATCGGGCTGGTCTGATGGCCACGGGTGCGATCGTGCCGCGGCGAGGGGCGAGTGGTTGGTTGCAACGCGCTGCTCACGGTGAGCGAGTGGTTGGCGCAACGGTTGGCGCTACGCGGACGCCACAACGGCGCCGGGAAACGCGACCGCGCAGAGGAGGGCGGGCGCACACGGCTGTCGGCGATGCAAAATGTACGGTGGGCGGTGTCGCGGAGAGTCGAAGACAAAAACACGAGCCATACATTCTCGCGCAACAAATAGAGGGTGCTGCAAATTTTGGCGGGGTGCTAGGCTGGCAGCTGTCCTTGGCCACCCGCAGGACGTCAGTGGGCGCATTAATTGCGCTGCGGGTGTTCCGGCATTTTGATCCTTTTCCTCTCCTCTGCGTCTCCCAGCTCCGCGTCCTCCACATGACGTCGCCCACCCGCTATCTTTTCCAACAGGATCAGGGTCTGCATTGGTTTCGGCACGGCCAGTGACTCCCTCACGAGCCCAGACGGGACACCTCCTGATTTTCTGCGCAGCGGAGGGACGTGCCTGCGCCCATGGGGACGCCGGGGCGTACGCATTATGGGCGCCGGCGCGCAACGGCGGCACTTGCTTCTTCTTGGTCCGGCCGGTAGGCTTTTCGTTGATCGCCGCTCACGCCAATATCTGGCGGAGCGGCGGCGGATTGCGCGGCCTGCACGTCCACGGCTGCTTTTCTGACCTCCCCCTCGTCCCGTCTAGGCATCCGCCGTCACCCTGAGGCCGCTACGAGAGTTACTCGGAGGGCATGTCGAAGAAGGTGCGTGCCCCAAGCCTCTGGTCACTGGCCTCTTGCGTCAACGGCTTCTAGGCGTCCGCGTCAGCGATTACGAGCCAGCGTCGCCTTCGCGGCCGCTCTGCGGTGGCAGGACTAGGGTGGCACGCCGTCACGGTACTCAATTGTACGTACGTCTTCCTGACTCCCCGCCCAAATACGCTACCGCAGATCGCCCAGAGCGGGCAAGACCACGGCGAACCGATCCCGCGCCTGCGCCTCCCCGCCGGCCGAGCCCAGCGCGCCCATTGGCCGCAGTTATTCGCGGCGACAGCTGCTGCTGGGCGGATGACGCCTGCCGTACACACCGTCCAAGCAGATTGGCCGAATCTCAGGCTGTGAGTCCATTCCTGCCGCCCCAGGGTCATCAGCGTGCTCATGCCTATCATTCTGCGTTGTCCGGGCTGCGAATGCCTTCCCTGAGGCGTCGACGTCGGCGGTACGAGCGTCCGCAGGGGCTTCTAGCGGGACGTCAGCGCGGCGGCCCTCCTGGCGCGCGTCCCCGCCGCCAAGTCTGCCATTGAAGATCCGTGCTCGGTGCCGTGCGCTCCGTGTGCGCTCTCGTGCGGACGCGCCTAGCCTTAGACCATGTCTTTGGGCCCGTGTCGTATTCCTGCCGCATTAGGTGCCGCCGCGTCAGGATTGATGTCGTACGAGATTGAAGGACGCGGCGAAGATGCCAGGGAACGGACGGTTGGCCGTTCGCGAGGTGCGCAGATGCCACCACTAGATTTACACCTTGTCTGCCCGAACTACCCCGCTTCACGTCCCGTTTTATGAAATGTCGGCATCTGCACGTCGGCTTGTCGTAATTGGCGTAGGTTTGGCCACAGCGCGTGCCGTACATGGCGCAGTCTCCGCCGTCGCTCCCTCCCATTCTGGGAATGATCCTCTGCTTCCCGCTGAGCACCGCCGGCAGCAGGCCGCTCTGGAGCAGCCCAAGTTATTATTCTCCTCCGCAATTGCCAACGGCGGTTTGACCCCACCCCGGGTTCTTAATGGCATACACACACTCGCCACACGGTAGGCGCGATCATCAAACCGAATATGCTTCTGCTGACTACGACCAGCGGATGCAGTCATAGCAGACTCCAGCGCGCCCCAATGCTCTGCAAGTCGCCAACCTCTCCGTTGTACACCTCGGCCTCCGAGTCGGCGAATGAGCGGCGAAGAAATCCCACTAGAGCTTCATCTATTCGCACCCAGACCCGCGGCAAAACAATCACGCCCTCAGGCTCAGGGTCCCCGAGCAGGCCACAGTCTCATGCGACGTCGTCCTGGGCGCGGGCGTCCCCCCAATACACCCAAAGCAGGCAAAAAGCCCCGGGCAGCGTGCGAGGAGCCATCAGCGAAGCCGCAGAAGCCCAGCGCGCACTCAGGGTCGATGGCCCACGTTTGGTCAGATGCCGCGCCGCGCTGCATCACCTGCTGCCTGTGCGTCTCCCGCTGTACATGGCACTGTATTGCCTGCGAGCGTGCGCGCATCACTGGGCGGGAGGGGCTGGGCGCCGCACGCCAGGATGGCTTCGCCGCATCGATGTGTTCTTTCATTAAGCAGGCCAGTCCACGGAGGTCCGATAGGCTCTGCGTGGGCGCAAAGAGGAAGTGCACCTCCTCGTCCCGGGAATGACGGTGTCGACGTTCCTGGGTGGACGTAATTAGACAACGCGTGCTTGGGGCATGTGCTCGTGTCGAAGGCTCGCGGCCCAGCGGTATTGAAGCGCACGGCGCCAGAGGGCAGCGCCGGGGCCACACTCGCATCGATCAGTGCGCGAACACATACAGTACAACGGCGGTCATGCATAGAAGGCGTGCAGCGCGTTGACGTCTTCCACTGATGCCTATCGATACGCCTCTACAAGCAGCCCGCGCGCATCCTCCACAATAGCACACACCCACGCCAGACGAGACGGCGAACCCCGAGCCTAGCCTTCGCCCAGCTGTCTACGTTCATTCTCGTGCAATTGGCCACTCGCGAACAACGCTGATTCCGAGCGGGCCTTAGCGCGATCAGTGCATCACTCCGCGGTGGGACACACACCTCCCCAAAGAGGCATGTCTAAATGAACCCCGATCGTTCCGCCGCGGTGGCGCGGCCGCTGCGGAGGAGGCGTTATCGCGCCCCCGCCGACCCTTGTCATTGTCAATGTCTGTGCTCGCGGCGCAGCGCCGGGTACGACGATTTAAAGCTCGGCGGACGACTGGTACTAGATCATCTCACCAACGTGCGCGCGGCAAGTGCACGCCGCCGCGCGAGGGCGCGTAGGTTTGAACTCTGCCGCGAACGCGACATTAGTGAGAACGCGGCCGGGTCGTCGTGGCGACACACGGAGCGTGATTCTGCGCTGATCGCAGGCCCGACGAAAAATGGGCGAGGAAGCCTCGCGGCCGTGGGCTCCCCCTGCCGCGCGCGAGCGAATGGGAGCATTCGAGGGCGCGTTAATGCGTGCCCACGCTGTTACGAACGTGAAAAAAGGCCGGACGTGCGAGGGCAGGCATAACCGGCCTCGGCCGCGGGCCCTCGCCCGTCGCCGACCAGGGCTCGCGAACGGACGGCTCGTTGCGCACCTGTTCGCACACTGCGAATGAATGGAGCAAGGCGGAAGACGGAACCTTACCGTGGGCTGCTCACAGAGACATGATTGACTTCATGAGCCCAGGCGTCGACTGATGGAGGCGCGTTCGCAGCTGATATCCGTTAAGCATGGAGGAGCCCGTCCCGCCGCCTGGACATGCGAACAGACCTCCGCCCGCATCATTGCGCTCCGCGGAGCCCCGGGGCCGCGCACCTGCTGCAGCTTGGTCGCCCGTCGCGCCCGCGCGCCGCCACCGGACTGGCCGTACTTTGAGCGACAGCGGCGCGCAGGGTCGCGCTCGTGTTAGTGCGGGCGCGCGTCCTCCGGCGCGATCGCGAGTCGCCCCCATGGTCCGAGATCTGATGGAGCGCGGGGCCAGCCATCAGAGCCATCAGAGCCGTGCGAAGTGATCTGCACACCGGGGCGTGGGAGCAGGCGCCCGCATGCATGCCCCATCCGACGACGCTCCGCCTGCATGTTCGCGCGTGGGGGCGAGAGGAATATCGGCAGGAGGCACGGTCGCGAGGGGCGGGAGATAGATAGCGTTACGTACCGCACGTCAAGGTGCGGTTGACAGCTGGAACAGGGGAGTTGTCTGCGTTAGGCAGCGCATCAGAAGGCGGGGCACAGACGGATGGGGAATGCAAAATGACAAACCGCGCGTTCGAAATCATACCGATGGGTTCTTCGGGCACGGACACGGATAGGCGGACACGGACAATATTATCTCTTCGGGAGGTACCATACGTCCACGCCAGGTCCGTTCCGGTGTGCGACCGTTGCGTGGTGCTTTACGGGCGTATCCCCTACGTTCCAATCGAGGCAAGAGTTACGCGCGCGCCTTATGGCATGTGGCGGTAAAATCATATGTGCAGACAACGAGTGAACCGACGTAGGCCGTGCTAATATCTGCAGCCGTACACGCCGCAAAAGTCCGAGTAAACGCTACGTGAAATTTGTGTAGTTAGAACACTCCCCAGGAACGAATTTCCAGTGCCACTCACCAGCGGGTGCCTCGGGCAGCCTAGGAAAAACTAAAGCGGCAAGAGCGGGCATCAGAACTATTCAATAGCTCGCATGTGGTGACCGGGATCATTTGGCGTGCCCATTCGCGTTTACTGCATCCAGCGTTGGGCGACCGTATGGTGAGACCCTGACCGAGGGAACGACCTTCGGATTTATGTTTTGATCTAGCAGCGACCGCGTTGAGGCGGCGAGTGGACGACCTAGAAGGCCACAGGACGGCGTCGCTGATGGAAGTAATAAGCAAGCTGCGTTTTGGAGGGCACGGAACATATTTTTGCGCCTGCCGTAAGTACGCCAAAACCCGACTCCACGCAGCGCAGCGCAACCTTGAACCAGGCAAAAAAGCCTCGTTGTCGCCATCGGGCCTCGAGGCTTCTTCGAAATCAAAACCGAATGCTCTCCAGGCTCCCGCCAGCTTCCACGTTTCACCGCGTTTCGCAGGAGGGCCGGTCACACACCGGCGCAGGCCCCTGGCTCCAGGGCGTAAAATCAGGGGCACGTACCGCATCCTGCGCCATCACCCGTACCGCCGCCGCACCCGCCCAATACGGCCGGCCGGAAGTCCCAGGCGGAGGAAGAGCACGCCGTCGACCGCGATCAGAGAAGCTGGAGCGGGCGTGAGGGTCGTGTCGCCATACGGAGCAAGAGCGCACCAGTGGGGGACTGGGCTCACTAGACAGGCAGCGCTGCGCGCCGCGTAAGAGGGGGCCACATGCATGGCGGATGCAATAACCCCCTTTGGATGCGTGCGCCGGGGTGTCGAGAGAACGTGGAGGGCTGATCCGCCGGCTGATGGGCCAGAGGAGCGGGAGGCACGCTGGGCACTGGCCGGTGGCGGCGGGTGTGATGCCGCCGCGGGATGATTGCATGCTGCTCTCAGGTGGCTGTCATTGGACATGATTCTGAATGATGGGCTGTCGGGTCGCGTGGATGGACAGAACGTGCGGTGGCGATTGCGAGGTTGCGAAGAAGAGGAGGTGGCGAGCTCCAGAGGGGTACGTTAACGTTCCGAGGCCGATGGAGAGACCGGAGATTACGAGACGAGAGAAGTGGCGACCGATGTCGCAAGAAGGGTCGGGAGGACAGATGGGAGGGCAGCCCGACTGGCTGCTCGAATTGTCGAAGGCCGGAGAGCCTGATCGTTTTCCTTCCGAATCAAACGTCCCGACCAACCTTAAGCCTCAACTTTCTGTTCAGGCGATCAGACTCGCGGTGAGAGACCGCGCGCGGCTTTTGGGGGGCGCGCTGGTGGTGCTGGAACAGGCACAGAGAGATGATACACACGCACGTCATCATACGCCGGGTAGTTCTCTTCGAAGTCTTGTTTGAGTTTCGGTGCTCTGCACATGCGAGTCCTTCGTGAAGCACGTACCATCTGCTGTCCAAGGCATGCGATGGCAGGTTGCATCGATCAAAGCCCTCAGGGACGTGATGCATAGATATTCGTGCAGAAGGTTATCTGCTCTGTTGACTATTATATAATCGTCTATCTGACTGACTGGCTCAGACGGCGTGTAGTAGCAGTGAAATAGCTTCATTGTCAAGAGGATACAAGCCAATAACGACGTACTAAACAAACTATAAGAATGTGCCCAAGACTGATTAACCACGCGACCAGTAAAAACGAACAGTCGACGGTATGCCCAGTCCGGGGCTCGCGAGATTGCTATACTCGACCTTTGAACCGCGCCCTGAGACGAAGCCCAAGGTAAAACGTCCCATCGAGTGTCGAAACGCCAGCTTCAGAGGTCGAGATGACTGTAAAGAACACGCCATCGGCGCCACCGCAAATTATATAGCGCTGGAGCAAGCGCCCATGGTCCGTGCGCGGGAGACGCCGAGTATATAAAGGCGCGGCGGACACGGCGGTTCGCTTGAAAGTTGCACCTCGCACATATTTGGGACTCTCTCTCACAGCCGGCGGTGACGTCGTGCGCACGGGAGGGTCTTGAAAGTTTGTGAGGGAGAACAACTCTCCATCTCAAGATCGTGCCGAGTTTCTTATGTCGGATGGCGACCCGTGTTGGAGATACAAATCTTCGTATGTATTCGTATTTATTTACACAATACACCGCGTTTTCCTGCATATCTCCCTGCGTGTTTTGGACTCGCTAAAGGGCGAACTACGACTTTGGCAATATCGAAGCAGGAGACTTTGCAAGTAAAAAGTCGGTATGTTTTACTTGCTACAGTACTAAGTACATAACGCAGACTGACGCCTGCTTTTGTCTCAGCAGCGACGACGTCGAGATACGTCTACTCGCTCAAGAGAGCCAAGTAATCCACTCCTCCGACTTCCTCTGGATGGTAGCCGTCATGATCTCTGCGAGCTTGCGGTCGGCCTGCTCGGAAGGATGCAACTCGTCGAACCTGCCCCTCCAACATCAGTCCTGCATTCGCCTTGCTACGTCACGCATATACGCACCAAAGGAAGCTGTCGCGGTCCGTCCCAGTAGCATCGGTGCACACGCCTGGGTCGCTTGTCGACTCGCCCTCCTGGAAGACACATGCGTGCACGGCGCCTGTGACGTTCAGCGGCGCAGTGCCGTTCAGGTACAGCTGCGGCCGGGTAAGCATGTCCGTGAAGAGTCCGTGCGAGTCGAATAGACCTTATATATCAAGGTGAGTTCGCGTCGATTTCGAGAAGGGAGTACGCCGACTCACCAAGATGTGCGCCGTGCAGCTTAGGGGTGAGCGCCCTCAGCAGCCCGTCAGCGATCGCATTGCCGGACTTCGTGAGCTCAGCCATGAAGACGCTCCACTCCGTCGTGTTGCGCGGGCCAGTCCAGTAGCGGTTGGGCCACGAGTTCGCCGAATAAAGCGGCGAATGCTCCAGCGGGATCATCTGCGCAGGGAGTTCAGCGCTCAACGCGTCAGGAACATCACGGCCATTTGGGACTCACGTTTTGGAAGATGAAGTTCCGCGCCCCAGCCGCATACATGACCTTCACCCAGTTCACCGCGCACGTCACCGTGTCGACGATGCTGACCCCCGGCGTCTGCGAGCCCGTCAGGAGCGCGCCCGCGCCGACGTCATTCGTGCCGATCCAAAGCGTGTAGATCGTGTCCTCGGGATTGAGCTTCAGCGAGCCGTTCGCCTTCTCCGTGAAGAAGAGCGGGAGCTGGCTCTCGAAGACGGAGGGGAAGGGGCGGTTCGTGAGGTTGTTCGAGCAGGTCGCGCCGGACTTCGCGAAGGGGAAGAGCTTGAAGTGCCCGTCTTGCGCGGCGTACACGGGCCACACTATCCCGCCGTCCGCGTGTCCATCCTGACACCATATGTGAGTGTATGCTCTGTATGGTAAGACGGTCCTCAAGTACTCACCACGTCCGTGTAGGAGTCACCGAACGTTACGAGGTTCTTGATCTGACCAGGGAAAGGTCCCGCTGCGAGCGCAGAGAACGCAAGACTGCCAGACAGAAGAACAGAGGTGAGCAAGCTTTTGACCATCGTGCCACTGGGAAGATGTGAGGGGTAGAGGTCTGCTCGCGATGACGAGAACACCCTCCTCGCGCCACTCCTATATACCTCCTCGCGGTCTATTTTTCCCTCGGCGATGCGCGCGGAGTGCATCAGGGGCAATCATCTGACCGCGTTCGCTGGCGTAGCGGCAGCCCGCGGATGGCCTGGAAAATGCAGGAAGACAAGCCCCTCGCGGACGTAGCGGAGCGTGATCAAGCCCTCTGACGTCTACGGCCTCACTGATGGCGAGGACGCCTTGTGGGCGCGCGCATGACCATCGCGCGCGGACCGCCGTTTGGCAATAGGCAACGTCGCGAGGCGTGCCGCCGAAGTTTCGCCTGCTTCCATGCGGGATCGCGTCCGTCACGATAAACGTGATCTCACGTAACGTGGATGCGTTCTGGGGGCGGGAGAAAAGGAAGATGGGAAACGTGCATAGCACATATATGGGGCACGTGTGTTAGAGAACCAGGTGAGGCGACGATCCTACCTCAGTTCATTTAGCGATGTTGTATGCTAACGTACAACAGGTCTTCGTGCATCGAAAGATGGTCACAGAAGGCTGTTGTCGGGCGCTGTGGCACCCTGGAAGCCTGGCGACCATGTCACCTCGGATGCGACTATCGTAACTGTCCGGCCCCAACATGGACGCCGCAAACGCCGCAGACACCATCGCGACGTTCATGGTATGTCGTATGGTCGTCTGCTCACCCATACAGCAAAGTGTACTTGAGCAATTCAATATTGTCAGTAAGATTTTTCGCCCTTCAAGTCGCGACGATATCTTTCGTGCATGTGCGTGTTTGATTGCCTGTACGAAGCCACATATAACATTCTCCAGAAGACACAAGAAACCCCGTTTCCCCTAGGAATCGCGTACCCAAATATAACCCAAAGAAATCAGTTCAATTCGTCGCCACCCGATGAAGTATCAGAAGCATATGTTTGTTATCTGATAGCACAGGTAAGCTGCTATCCCCTTGTTACATGGAATCGAGCACTGACCTGGCATGTTGCCTCTAGAGAGACGACACGAGGATCGACTGCGTGTTCGGCGTGAAGCAGAAGCCGTTCCCCATCTGCGTGCCGCACGTAGACATCGCGTTACAGTTGCCGTTGCACCCGGTCTCGTCGCAGAAACCGACGTCCTTCGTGGCGGACATGCACACCGTATTCGCGGCATCGAGGCACGTAGCGCCACCGGAGTACACGGTGCAGGTCCCGCCGCAGATGTTCCCGACGCGCTTGGAGCAGAAGGTGACCGTGGTGGTCTGGGCGGAGCGTTTGGCGAGCGGGTTGATGGCCTCGCCGATGAAGGTAAGCTCGGCGTCGGTGGTGGCGAGGAAGTGGGCCATCTCGGCCTCGGAGACGATGGAGGTGGACGTCTGCACGTCGGCGGCAGGCTGTGTGCGGCGCATGGTTGTGAGTGGGGAACTTAAGACAGGCAGGCAGCTCGACTCACTGCAACAGGGCTCGCGATGGCGGCAACAGCGAGGACGACGGTGACGAAGAGGGTGGAGAACTGCATGTTGGAAATTTGGAGAGGGTGGTGAGGGTGGTTGGTTGGTGTTGTGAAGGTGTGAAGATGTATTCACTGCCGTCTCTCTGCTCGCAGTCTCATCTCTTTATACCCCTCCTCCCTAGCGGCTGCGTTCAGTATGCGACACATCCATTTGGAATTACCGGGCTCAAGACCTATCCGCCCCCGTACGTCTGGCAGGTCGACAGGACCATCCGAGCGACACGGCGGTTCGACAGTGCAGGTGCCCTGGCCCGGACCCACGTCGAGTCGTCCTGGTACCACCTGACGGAGGTTTCGCGTGCCGTGTTCAGGAACGAACGCAGCTCCCTCCTGTCGACTGCAGGAAAGTTGCCCGCTCGGAGAACTGTTGCCGACGAGAAGACTCGCCTGTGGGCCTCGTTGAGAAATGTCAGGGCCAGGGCCACTTCATCGGTAAGTGCACCCTGCAAAGTATATTCAACCGTCGGAGTACTACATCTCCGTGTTTGCCGCAGGTCTCTTGCTGAGCCGGATACAACCTGAGGTATTGTGCACCCACTTTCGAAGATCAGGGAGGATCTCGTGACCCTGTTAGGAGTATACTAAGTTAATCTGAAGATGGAGAAGCGGCTTCCCTCGCCGCTCCACTTTTTCGTGTATGTGCTTCCGGAACCCTCTCGGGGTCAATGGCCTCTCACATACCTAATTTTCGCATCTAGACTCCGCGCTCGTCCATGGCTATGGCAATGTCGGGAACCTTTTTGGCTGCCTAGCATCGATTCTCGCTCCACCTGCCGAAATCCACACAAGATCTTTTCCCTGCCGGATGCGACCGCATGCTCTCTCAGCCCGCCAAACAAGCAGCCGGGAGCTTTCTACCCATCTTCGTCTTTCCGACAGCTCACGTCGTCCTGCCCAAACCTCCGCCCTTCGCGCTGAACTTTACTATAGAAAGTGCCTCGCATCTCGTCTTCGGCGAGATCTGGGCCCCGCGAAGGGCAGCTTTGTGTCCCTCGCCGAGCACATGCAGCAAATGCACTGCTACTCCTCGCCTACAGGCTGTCAAGAACGAACGCGTCCGCGCCTTCGATCGGCCCTCGCCTTCGATCGGGGATAAGAGGTGTCTTGTGGGGAGTACTTCCAGCTGCTTCTTTGATACCGCAACGAAGTATATACGGGACAAGTCGTGCAGCGTCCCTGAATGTAGCTAATACGTACGACCTCGTTGGGTGATTGCCAAGTATGCGATAGTTATCCAATGGCTCATTCGACCTATACTGATATCCGGCCGCACGACGCAATACTATCGCAGAGGATTTCAAATCTTCTCAGAAGGTTGATGTATTGATTTTTGCTAGCAGAAAACCTGTCCACCACAACGCTGTATATGCGAGCGGATTTACTTTGATCGCTTCGGGTGAGCCACTGTATTTCAGCCAAGTTCCCGAAGATGTCTTGCTGATGTCGATCTTGCAAGACCACGAAGTAACAGTCGGCATAAGCTGCATTTATCTCCCCTAAAACACAACGATTGAACCAATCTACATCCTTAAAACCCTGCATACACCCGAATGAAGTCCGGTACCGATTCCGCGAAGCCTGTTCCCCGAAGGGTATCGACCCAGTTGACTGAGCCTTGAATAAAGTATTGTGAGCTCGACCGACACGCGGATCTACATTCATGAACGCTCACCCAATGTCACCCTAGAGGGACGACACAAGGATGGACTGGGTGTTGGGGGTGAAGCAGAAGCCATTGCCCATCTGGGTGCCGCACGTGGACATCGCGTTGCAGTTCCCGTCGCAGCTGAGCGCGTCGCAGAAACCGACGTCCTTCGTAGCGGACATGCAAACCGTGCCGGCCGCGTCGAGGCAGGTGGCGCCGCCGTTGTAGACGGTGCAGGTCCCGCCGCAGATGTTCCCGACGCGCTTGGTGCAGAAGGTCACGGTGGTGTCCTGCGCGGCGCGCTTGGCGAGCGGGTTGAACGGCTCCCCGATGAAGGTGAGCTCGGCGTCGGTCGTGGCGAGGAAGTTCGCCATCTCGGCGTCGCTGACGATGGAGCTCGCGACACCCTGAGTGTTGGCGACGACCTGAGGAGAGACTTCAGCACGCTGTGGGGATACAAGAGACCGGCGCGACTCACGCCGGCGGGGGTGGCGATGGCAGCAGAGGCCAGGGCGGCGATGGCGACGAAGACAGCGGAGAACTGCATGTTTGCTGAGAGGATTGTGGCGGGGAAGTGTTCGCAAGGTCGGTCAGTGAAGATTGTTCACTGTCGTTTGACGATGCGTTTGCTCACCTCTTATACTCGTCCCTCACCAGCGCTATGTCTCTGCTGCACTGACATGAGCCCACCACCGCACTGTGGTGTCCCGCGGTCGCGTCGGTGTTTCGGTGTCTGAGTGCCGCGACGGCATGCAGCCGTAGTAGACGGCTGCAGCCCTGGACCTGAATGACCTCGAGCGCACTGTTGGTCCGTCTTGTCGCCGTTTCAGTATGACCTGATACAAAAGCACACGCTTACCGCGGTTCGCGTGGGTTGCGCATAGCAGTTCCTGTTCCCGTGGATCTAAGGGACCCAAGAGCGCGTCTTTAATGAAGGTCATGAGTTTCCGTGGAATAAGAGAGATGAGACGCACACGATATCGGTTTCAAGCTTAGAGGTAGAACTGCATAAATTCATCCAATGGAGAGCTGTCAACGTATTGATGCATCAGCACGTCTGTGGCACTGGACATATAATACTTGTCCATTAGAATAGTTAGGCATAACATAGTCTTTACCCACTCTATGTTTAGCTGCGACGGCCCCATCGGTCAGAACTGTCTGGCACCGGGGGCATTAGGCACTCACCGGCGCGCCTCTCTCGGCAACATCGTAAGCTCCGGTTCGGAAGTATAAGCTGTCTAGTGTTGCCGTTATATCAGTCCGCGCGCCGTATCGAGAATCTTCTCACTGTACCTTCGCTTTGGCGGTGCTGCCAATGCCTTGCATGGGATCGAGACCTGCTTCCGACGCCGGCAGGGGCAAACGAAGCTTGAAGCTTGTGTTCTCCGATGCAGGGCAACACATACTGTCTTCGCAGGCCGGCTCCTAGGGCTGCTGTACCTTGCTCGCTATTCGCTACTCCGGGATGTGTACCTCGGTCTGTCAGACAGACAACCGGTTGCTGTCGAATGGTATACATCGGGAGACGGGCCTGTTACTTCAGTACATCGGACTTACGCCTGCGCGATGGCCGTTGTACGTTCTTGTACCTCGAAAATCTGGTTTGATATTAGCCTAGGCCCGCGAAGACACCCGCCTGGGACGCAGGGGCTGGACAGAGTAGTGCCTGCCCTGTTACTGTCCATGGTCACCGACTCTACCATGAAGATTTCCGATGAAATGCGCAAATGAAGGCAAGCTAATGGGGATTCCAGTCGCGAGGAGGTGATGCGTATAAAGGCGGGTGGCGCGTAGTAAAGGGTACCAGCACTCACCGAGTCAGCGCCAGTGAGCATCGCTATCATGCAGTTCCTCGCTTTATTCTTCTTCGCGGTTGCCGTTCTGGTTAGCGCGGCCTGTGGTCGACCTTCCTCGGTCAGCTCAGAGGTAAGTACTCTCACACTTTCAAACCCGAAGGCACCCGGACTCACCGCCGCGCAGGAAACCGCAAGCTTCCTGATGAGTGACGCCCAGCTCGAGCACTGGCTCGCCACGACGAACGCCTCGCTCACCTTCGTCGGCCCGCGCCCCACCTTCAACCCGCTCGCCGCGCGCGCGGCCCAAAACACGATCGTGACGTACTGCACGGAGCGCGAGGGCGACTTCTGCACGGGCGTGTGCACCGTGTACAACGGCGGCGCGGCGTGCATCCCGTCGGACCCGGACACGCAGTGCCTCGCGGCGAACAAGGACGTCGGGTTCTGCACCAAGGACTCGTGCGACGGCACGTGCAGCTCGCTCTCGCTGTGTGGGACGTTTCTCTTCGGCGGATTTTGCTTCACGCCGGAGACGAAGTCCATTGTCGTCTCGCCGCTGTGAAATGGCGACGTGGGTAAGTATCTGCAGGGCTTACATGGGGCGTGATGGTACTCACACATGTATTTATAGCGACCATGTACATCTCCCTATCATAGCCTGCACCGGGGTCAGCGTCGTGGGGACAGAAACAGGAAGATATCTCGGTAGATGTCGAATTAGGACACTTACATACCTCACACATACACGTATCCCCGCGCACCGTTTCTAGTCCTGCTCTTCTTCCTCGCGTCCTCCTGAATCCAGCCATTCCGATATCTTTTCATCGTCAGACCCCCACCCACGCTCTGTCTTCATCCACTTGTACTTATGCGTAAACGCAACCGTGTGCAGCACGGGCGCGTGTACCTGCCAGGTCTCCAGCCACGAAAGCTCCATGTCCCAGTCGTGGATGCGGAAGCAGGCGTACATATTGCGGCTCAGATATCCGTCCGAGAGCACGAATGTGTGCAGGCGCGGCATGTGCGCGAACAGCCCCTCGCCGAGCTGCGTGAGGGCGCTGTCTTCGCGCTGTAGACGCGCAGCATCGTCAGCGTCGTGCGCACTGCGTTACGGTATCGGGCAGCGTACACACCAGCGGCGACCGCCAGGGCACCGGGACGAGCAGCAGGCTCTCGACCGTCTTGAGGTAGGGCGCTGCACTGGCCAAGAGAGCTAGATCGAGCTCGCGCACTGGGAAGGAGAGTTCGCGGACCGGCGCGCCAAAGTGGGGTATGAAGCTCAGCGCCCGCAGAACGATTGGCCACCGCGGGGCGTGGGTCGCAAACTCGTCGAGGCCTTGGTGTATGGAGTTCGCCCAGTTTAACTCTAGCTTGCGGATGGGACGCGGAGTCGGCGCCTTCGCGGGAAGCATGAAGGGCAGAACGCTCGCTTCGCATGATAATTCCTGGAGGTTGAGGAAGTACACGGAGAGGGCTTTGATCCGCGCGGCGCGCCGAGCGTTCGGAGAACTGATATCATGCTCCTCACGATGGTGGTTATCGTCCCGTCCCGAATCGTCGAGACTCAGACTACCGGACAATGTGAGGGAAGTCACCGCCGGCGCGTTTGACCACCAAGCCCAAGAGAGCGCGGACGCATCCACCTCAAGTCGCTCCAGTCGCGGCCACACTCTGGGGTCGTCTGGGTGCAGGACTTTGTACGTGAAGTCGGCGTAACCGGGGCCTACCGAAAGTGACCGTAGCTGAGCGGCGTGCGAGGACACAAGGGATCGGATGTAAGAGAAGAACGTCGAGGTTGAGCAAAGGCAGTCCAGATTGAGCGTGAGTTGGGTCAGCTGGGGACATGTGGGGGAGTATTCCACGAAGGTATCTTCTGCCCACGCGTCCGCGCTCCGCTTGCGGGTCGGGCGGTCATCTCCGTAAGGAGAAATGTTGACAGACTGAAGTGTCGCCGCGGCCGTGAGAAAGAGACAGCGACATACAGAGGGGAGGAAAAGGCGCTTGATGGGGCATAAGAAGTGTTGTACCCCCGTCATGCGGGAGACGGCACGTTCCAAAGAAGGGCTGATCGTACGGATCATAATGTCGTTGATGTCGTGTTGAAAGTCCATACGCAGTATGCGCACGTACGCCAGTGAGTCGCGAGAGAGGAACATGTCGTTGGGCGAGCGTGCAAGTGCGTTGAGGAAGGATAGGAAGCTATCCAAACTGCGCAACTCGATACTCCGATATATCGTGGGTGTCAGTTTCTCGTTAAGATGTTTGTCGGAAAGAACCAGTGATAAGAGGTCAGATGTGGATGAGAAGCTGGTAATCGCATGCAGCAGTTCTACCGGCAGGGATTCATGTGAACTCGACAACATCCCGCCAACCACAACCTGTAAAGTCTTTATATCCCGTAGAGAAAGTCAGCGATGACCAACAGCCACATCTGCATCAGAGCGGGGCAGGTACTCACATTGAGTACTGTGTTGTCCGTTGTATAATTCACAGAAAGCGGCTACCCCAAGGATATCAAGCTGGCCAGCTAGAGCCGTAAGATAACGTCGGTCAATAGTAGCAGCTAGATGAGCTTGGCGAGTTCCGTACACAGTCTACACTGGCAGAAAGAGATAGATGGAGAGAGAATGAGAAGGGCGTTCTCACAGAAACACACGATTGGCACGCGCCTAGTAGATGCAAATGATCACGATGAGCCTAGCGCCGCAGCATGATGGCCACAATGAATAGCACGGCGATATAAGGAGATTTGGACGTCCAGAATGCCGCTCGCTCACTCTAGGAGCAAACAGGGATGAGGGCGAGAAGCAAGGACAGACGTCGAGGTTTGGACGCAGTTGGAAGCGCCACGTTGGCCCTAGGCGTCTATTTGCGACGAGTCGGCTCTTGCCGCCGCCTTCTTGCGCCCTGTTAGTGTCAGGACACTCAGCCTTTTGCCACCATGCTCGATGCAAGACTTGACTTGTTTGGTGAAGCAGACAAGATCAAATATACACGGAAGGCCTTGCATCTGAGAAGAGATTACTACATTACTTGTGAGTACCATGCGAGTCAACCCCTTCCCCATGATTGAGTCTAGTATCTTGATCAACAGTATTTGGGAGAACGCGTCGCAGTCCCCATCATACCCAGTTGCCCATGTCTACTTCTTCGCTGTTTCTGGAGATGGCGCTCTTTTGGGACTCTAGGACTGCGGATTCAGTACTCTTCCCCCTTGTATTCTGCTATCTACGTGACTTGGCCGGTTCAACATCTTCAAGTTATAACTCAGGCCCCGAAAGCCGCAGGTGACATACTGTACGAGCATCTCAGAACAAACCCTCGATTTATCTGCTAGGTTTCTCTGGGATGCACGTTCAAGTGGCGTCCGCTGACCGGACATCACCAAAGCGGCATGTAGCATATCCCGCAATATTCCCGCTTCTTTGAGTCTTGAAAGCTTCCCTGCAGACATCTCGGTACAGCGCTGGTGGAAGGGGCTACATCTACCTACTGGGCTATGCCACTGCCGTTTGCGGACGCCAATGCCTACATCCCGATAGTAACCTGATGGAAATTCGAGATGGACCTGCTCGATACAGCCCATCATGCAAGGAGAAGCCTTACCGTCGACCGCGGAATTACGCACAAGGCGTATAAATGGTCAAGAGTAGCCGGTCGCGAGCAGTCCCGAAGCCATCCTCTCGTACGAGCCTCATATGCAACTCCCTACTCTCTTCTGCATCGTCGCAGCCCTGGCGGCGACTGCTTGTGCTCTGGCTGTTGTGGTAAGTGCGATGCTTTCGTTTCGTACAATATTGACGCGCCGTATTCACGCCTTCAATCCTAGACTGACTCTGACTCCGAGACCTCGCAATACGACGTGAGCACGACTACATCCAGTCTTCCGAAGCAACCCAGCCCATACTGAGTCAGGGATTATGCAGGCCGAATATACCCTCATGAACCAAGCCCAGCTCTCCCACTGGCTCACAACCACCGACGCGAAGCTCACTTTCATCGGCCCCCCTCCGAACTCCAACCCGCTCGCCCCACGCTCTGCAGAAGACACGGTCGTCACGTACTGCAGCAAGCGGATCGGATCCTGCTGTGGCGGCGAGTGCACGGTATACAATGGCGGCGCGGCGTGCATCGACACCCCGCACACCGAGTGCATGGCCGCGACGAAGGACGTCGGGTACTGCGATAGGAAGGGGTGCAACGGGAACTGCAACGACCTCGCGGCGTGCGGAACGAAGCTGCGGGACGGTTTCTGCTATACGTATGGTACGAAGTCGATCGTCACCTCGATTTTGTAAGCGCTTTCAAGAAGATAGTGGTCTTGGCAATGACTCCCGGGGTTTATTCAGCCCGTACTATGTTCGTGCAAGTACCGTCCGTAGATGTATGCCTCAGCAGCCCGTTGAAACGGAGCAGGAGAGAGAGGAAAACTGACGAACAACGCGGCATTTACCGTGACCAATTGATATGCCAGGATCACCACCACATAGCTAGTAGTTGACTACTGCTTGCACTTCCTCTCAATCGTCACGCGAAATCGCATCTACGATCTCTGTAGAAAGGTAAACAATGCGTTTCTTTCGCTGAGTTGAGCTACAAGTACACAGGGGCATTTATACTACTCAAGTTGCCATCGTCGCCATTCATGCCGGGCTGGTGACCTTCTTCCACGACGGGCGGGAGGTGATCTCTGTCCACCAGCTGATGTGGGCACCCCGTCAGATATGCTCTCTAGGCACTATGGAACACACATTTGCTTACCGAGTTACGTTCGGGAACTTGCCAGAGACGAGGAAGTCGATGCCCTGCTTCTCCAGGAGCGCGCCGTAGGGAAGGTGGAACAGGTCCGCGAGGGTGACCTCCTGTTACCACAAGTCAGCATCTGGTGCGTGCGATCTATATGTCTCGGTGACTCACATCGCCAGCGAGGAACTTGGTCTTGCCCAGGATGACATCGTACGCGGCGAGCTTAGCCTCAAGGGTGGTCTTCAGGCGCTCCACAGTCGCGGGGTCGGTCTTGCCGCCGTGCATCCTGCATACGCCACCATCGCGATCAGCATCAAATCGCCCGGAGACGACAGCGCGAAACAACGTGAACACGTACACCTTGAAGATGTTCTCGAACGCGAGCCCCGCCGCCGACGGGTCGAAGTTGCTCACTTCAATGCTCGCCGCCTGCTCAAACAGCGCCGTCTTCTGCGCGTCCGCCTGCGCGGGGATGAGCGTGCCGACGCCGCCGTGCTTGAGCGCGATGTAGCGCGCGATCGCGCGGCTCTCGAACACCTTGAAGCCGTCGTCGTCGAGGTACGGCACCTGCCCGAACGGCTGCACCGCGACGAACGCGGGCGCCTTGTGCTCGCCCTTCGCGAAGTCGACCCCGACGAACTCGTACGGCACGTTCAGCTCCTCAAGCACCGTGCGCACGCGGCTCGTGCACGTCGAGTGGATGTTGCCGTGGAGAGTGAGGACCATCGTGGATTGTGCGGGGGCGGAGGGTGTGCGGTGGTCGCGAGTGAAAGGTTGTCTGAAGTACCCCGCGATCGTCCTGGCCTTTTATCGATCGCCCTGCCAGTGCATGCAGACCCGAGGATAGCATCGCGCCCATCGAAGGTACGCGAACCGTCCAGTGCAACCGCCGCCGCACTTCGCTATACAGTCGCGCCTACTCGCTGCTGCCGTTGTCTGTCCTACTTCCCACCTGCCCAAGATAGAACAATATTACCAGGCTGCCACGGATGGTCCGCACCAGGCTTGCTAATCTTGCTTCTCGTGTCAGCAGTTTCTCGTCATTGTTTGAACGGGAGTGTATTCACCCCGAGCCCGAGGGTGCTGATCGTTACTTTCTATCTAATCCATCTCATACGGTGGCCCGACCTGTGGATCACCGTGCGCGGTATGCATGCAGGTATAGCGCTTTCTACATCCCGTATTACCAAGCTCGTGGCCGATGTGTTACAACATATACACACACGTTGACCGTAGCTACGTCCACACGACAGCCGCTTCGGCGCACACCTGACCAAGCTGCTGGTCATGGGTATTGGCATTATGGACCGCTCCATGGTCGGGGACTTCAAATAGCTTCAAATTCGCACCTGGCGAAGGCAACGGAAACATAATGCGGGACGATCGAGATGCAATCCATCGACCCCTCGGAGCGCTCCGAGTGATACTCGCTGAGATCCCCCAGATTCGTTCTGCGGCCGAGTGCACTCCGACACTAATAGTGTGGCATACGAGATAAGTAATTGTTCCTAGATAAGTACAACAAGCAAGTATCAGACTATATGAGCGGTATATGTACACTATGATGTCTAGTGTTCGCCATATATGAACTTGGCAGATCGACAGACTCCCGTCACATCCTAGTGTTCCCGAACTATACGGTTCATGGCACTCGCCGGGATGTGGGCCAGATCAACAGCAGTGGCGTAAGGAGCAAACTTCCGTCGAACGTACCGCATCGCAGTCTCACCCCAACTCCTCTCAGAGGTCAGGGTGAATCGTATCTCGCGGAGCGGTTGTGCACCGTATCTTTGTGCACGTTGTCCCAAGCAGTCGATAAGCAGGTCCAGCATCTGGGGGTCGTAGAGGTTCGCGGCCTGGAGTCTGAAGTGCCGCAGTGTGCCAGAGGAGGTACTAGAGATGAAGATGAGGCGTTTCTGCCGCTATTTATATAGAGTCCCTGTTTAGACCCGCTTTGATAGTCGTGCATTTGGAGCCTACTGACTCTGCAGGGCGCTGGGTACTTGACTCGACCCAAGCAGTGGCACTGGCATAGATTCGAGCCTGAAAGGCGCTGCGGTCAAGCGCGATTGCAAATGTTGACTACATAATTGTCATTGTAGTGATATTTCCAAAACCGATAAAAGATGTTCATTGATGATCTGTGAATTCCATAACTCAGTGGGTATGGTCAGGAGACACAAGCTGTATCGCTGGAGACTTGCCCGGATATGCTAGTAGTGGCCGTTGGAAGATCAACAAAAAGCTTCTGACGAGAGTGGGATTCGAACCCACGCCCTTTCGGACCAGATATCGTAGCATATGCTCCTTAGTCTGGCGCCTTAGACCGCTCGGCCATCTCGCCATACATCGTTAACGCACCGATTATAATACAATCGGTAAGCAAAACCAAGGACACCATTCAAGTCCATAAGAATCGGCGTGGATGCCCCAGGTCAACCGAATGGCCCAAGAAGACGAGAGCCATGCAGGCAGTCGAAGCGATCAAGACCATCTAAATCCAACCTCTTTGATACAGACAGCAGCGCGGCGGCAGGATACCAGTACTGCACCTAGTCTTGGCGTCATGGACGCGCACACGTTGCAGCTGCTGCTCAATCCATACGGCGGGGCACACAGAGGGAACACGAACTTGTGCTGTGGGTATTCGACCAGAGAACCAGAATCAACATAGTCTAGATGCATCAGTAATGTGTAGGTAAGGAAAACGAGTACCGTAATGGGGGGAGGGGATGGGAGTCTGGAGACAATGATGGGGAAAGGAGAGGGAGGGAAGGGAGCTAGTACCGACGTGAATCGAGGATCCGATAGCGTTGCACAACATCATGAATCATTAGGAGGGGAAGCAGGCCCGAGGCGGCGGGTAAAACACAACAAACATTCCGATTTCTTCTCTTTCGTTCAACACCGCTCGTCATCTTTTTCTAATTCGTCTCTGCACTGCGCGACACCTACTGCCCGGGCACGAAGGGCGTGAGGCCCGCAGCCTGCACCTTCGCGGGCTCCTCGCGGTTGAGCACGCCGATGAGCCCGATGAGCTCCCCGCGGATCTCGTCGCCGACCATGTCCGCCCCAGTGGGGTCGAGCACGAACGCGAACACGTGCAGGAGCTTGTCGAGGTACGGCGCGAGCACGGCGGGCTGCGTCTTGAAGAGGTGGAAGATGGCGCGGAACACTGGCCGGTTCTCGAGGTAGTCGTTCCGGAGCGGGAGCGCGTCGAAGAACACGGGCAGCACCTGGTCGAGCGGCAGCGCGGCGGTGTTCTTGACGAGCATGCGGCCGACGGCGCCGACGGCGTTGTCGCGTGCGTTCAGCTTCGCTGCGGGCGCGTCGGGCGCAACGACGAAGAGCGGGCGGAGGGCGGTAAGGAGGTGGAGGTATTGCGGGGAGAGGTCGACGTCGGAGTGCTCGATAAGGAGACCGGACGCGAAGGCAGCGTTGCACTGAACTTCGTGCTCGTCATCGCTCAACGCACGGTAGAAGAGCTCCATGAGGGGCTCCGTCCAGGGCGTGATCGCGCTCTTCATGCCGCCAATGATCTCCGAGAGACACCCAATGGCAGAAGAGCGGTCGCTGAGTGACCGGTTCTTTTTCTATAGCCGAAGTCAGCATGTGTTCACAAAGGGAACATATAGGAATCCATCGGTACTCACGTAGTACTTCGACACCAGGGGGAAGAACTTCTCGAAACCGCTCGCGAAGTCGCCCCCGAGAGCGGTGGCGAGGGAAGCCACAAGGTCGCCTGCAGACGCGATGAGGATAGAGTCGTACTCCGCGGAGTCTTCAGGAGCATCTTCCTCCTCATCCTGGTCAGGATCTTGCTGGCAGATCGCCTTTTGCTCAAGGACCTGGATAGCGATGTTCGCGAAGTGCTCAAGGCCTGTGAAGGTTATGAGCGTGGAATCACAGCGGGTAGTTGTAGCCAAACTTACGGCCTTCCAAGAACGCGGGGCCGAGCTTGGAGGTCGTCTCGGCAAGACCGACGCACAGGCCAGACACAACCTTCCTGCAGAGGGCGAAACATGGTCAGCGATCATGTTTTCAAGCGACGGTGCAATACGAAGGTAGAAGGTCAGTGGAAAGAGAGTATCATGTCTCATCCGCCCTCAGGGCTTCGAACAGAATGATAGATTCATCCGATAGAAGGAGCACCTGCATGACGGACGGAAAGGAAGATGACACGTACTTGTTGTCCTCAGACTCGTACATCTCCAGGAGGGGAGGGATGATGTGAGTGATGAGCTCCTTAACGCGCTGGTCGAGGGGCACGATGTTCTGTCTCGATGGGTCAGACAACAATCCACGCCGCAATATTCACGTGGTACTCACGGAGAAGCCAGGCGTCCACTCCTGGGGCTCGCTGAGGTCGTAGAACGTGCGGACGATCTCGAGGAGCGAGTCCGTCGCGCTCTTGCGGATGCCGTCGTAGTAGTGCGGGAGCAGCCCCACGAGCTCGATCGTGCACTGCTCAACAAACGGCAGGAAGTGGCGGCGCGTCGCCAGGAAGATCGTGCCGATCGTGTCCGCCGCGATCTCCTTCTCGATGCAGATCGTGCTGTTCACGTCGAGCAGCTTGTCCATGTCGAGCTCGTCGTCGTCGATGTCCACGCGCAGCTCGTCCGTGACCGCGATCGCGTTCGCGGGCGACAGGCCCGACGCGAAGTTCGCCGCGACCTCCGGGTTCGAGATCGTCAGGCGCTCCTCCTCGCCGTGCTCCGCCTGCTTGCAGCTCTGGATGAGCGAGGGCACGACGTTGGGCAGGTACGGCGCAAAGTCGTCGCCGAACACCCGGGACATGACGCCGAAGAACAGGAAGCTGCACTCGCGGAGGCGCGCGCTGCCGAGCTCGATGCCGTTGAAGGCCTGCTGCATCATGTCCGCGAAGTAGGGGGCGAAGACGTCCTTGCCGACCGCCTCGGCGAACGTGCCGACAGCGTCCATGGTGATGCCGCGAAGCTCCTGCTCCTCGCCCTCGCCGGTAAGGACGAGGAAGTGCTTGAAGCGGTCCATCGTGGGCGCGAAGAAGGGGAGGAACTTCTCCTTCGAAGCGTGCGCCGCGCTACCGATCGCACCGATGACGACTGACTTGACGGGGATGGGAGCAGTGTCCAGCAGGCCAACGAGACGCTCCATGATGAGGCCGAGGTACTGCTCGATCACGTCGTGCATGATCTCGAGCAGAGCATCGAGCGCAGTGCACGCCGAGCGCTGGGTGATCGGGTCGTTGACGAGCTGCATCATCGTCGGCACAAGGAAGGAGTGCTTGGCGGCGCACTCCTCCTCGAGCCACTCGCAGAGACAGCTGACGGCAACGCAGGACGCCTTGCGGACGGTGCCGTCCTGGTCCTGGAGACCAGCCTCGACGACAGGCCACACCTGGCTCATCAGGGGCGTCATGTATTCGCTGCAGCCCTCAACAGAAACGCCGAGAGAAAGCATCGCGCCCCGCCGGTGAGCAGCGTCACTCGAGGAGAAGTACTGCTGGATGAGTTGGCGAAGAGCGGGGAACACCTGGGTGGGGGGCAGGCTGGTCGCAAGGCAGTCAATGATGCGAAGGGCAGAGCGCGAGGGAGCATCGTCGTCGATATCCTCGGGCTCCTCCTCGGTCGTAATGGGCAAGAGTCCCTCGAGAATGGCGGGGGCAAGGTTGTGGGATTGAACCTTGGACTTTTTGCTGTGCAAGGATAAGATTAGTACAAGCGCTATGCACTAGAAATAGATGGGCCGTACTATTGCACAGTCCAGTTGAGCGCGTTAAGCGCGAGGACACGGAGTTCGGGGTCGTAGTTGCGGTTGGCACCGCATGTAAGGAGGAATTGCGCAAGCTGAGGGATGTGCTGGCCAAGAAGGGGAACCTCGAGGATGAGGAGGGTCTCGAGCACGTCAAAGAGCTGGCGCGCGCCCGTCTCGTTGCCGCTCTCGACGCTCTGGCCAATAACCTGGATCATTCCAGGGAGGAGGTCTTGGAATGATTTCTGCGACGAATCAGTATGACAATCTCAAATTAGAACCAAACGTTAAACTCACGATGTCGGCCTTGTCATCAGAGTCGATATACTGCGCTACAACGCCCAGAGCCCTGCGCTATAATTAGTATCTTGGGCACACAACGATTACAACCTTCAAGACTCACCGAACGGTCGTAATGCGAACTTCGGAGCTCTCGGGGTCGTTCAAAAGGGTGGCGAAGAGCTTGAAGAAGCTCTGCAGATGCGACTCAAAGCCGTCGACGATGTTCTCGAGGACCGTGTACAAGATGTAAATTCCAACATCCCGATGCGCAGCCTGCGGTGACATGCATGTCTGCTCGAGGAAGGGCAGCAGTTGCGCCCAGGTACCGAGGGGCATCTCGATGTACGCGATCGCGGCGATCACACGCGCCGTAGAGTGGCGAACAAGGTTGCTGGTGGAATGTGAGTTGCGCGCCAGCTAAACGTTACGGTAGGGGCGTACTTGGTTTCCGACAAAACAAGCTCGGGCAGCTTGCCCTTGATCTCTTCACGCTGGTCGGCGGCGAGCTGGAGCCAGAGGTCGCCACTATTTTGGGCAATGCGTTTTCGGAGCTCAACGGCCGCGAGTTGACGGACCTATGTAGGCGATTATTGAGTAAACAAGAAAAATTAAAACGGTGGCTAGTAGAGGCAATCAAGGGGTATATAGAAAGAGGGGTTCGTCCTGCGCCACCCTTCTTGCACGGGTAGACGAAGAATCTGAAGACGAGCAGAAACCATAGCACAGTGGTTGCAGCTGGAGCATAATGCCCTCTACCAAGATATCGAGCGAAGGTATATCCGGTGTATGGCACGAACGCTGTGCAAGACGAACATAGGGCAGCAGAACGATCAGGTTCTACCCCGCATTTGGGCCAACCCTTCCTTCTCTGCCGAAGATATACCCCGCGCGACGCGCCAAAGACCGTCGGAGCCCCATGCTCACTGTCGGACATCCTAGGGCCAGAATGTGCCGCATACACGCGGGAATAGCCGAATATGAAGGATTGATTACTTACCGCTTGCTCTGGCGAGCTCGCGATGATGCTCGCAAGCGCGGCAATGCATACCGGGTTCTTGTAGTACTCGCGGTTCAACTGGGCGGTTGCCTACGCGTCCTCCCGCATCAGCTATCCATCTCCGAGCACGATCGACCGAGGAAGAGCACGTACCGCCTTCAGCTGCACGGTATCATTGGAGGTCGATTGGACGAGGAGATTATGCAGGTTCTGCACGAAAGTGGGCTGTGATTTGGAGATCAGAGCGCGTTTTCGCGGAGATCGGGAGGTGCGGACGTACATCCATCGCTGCGAGAGACCAGGCGAGGGATGGGGGGAGGAGGAGGGAGGAGGAGGAGAGAGGGATCCCGGCAGAGATGGGTTTTTGGAGAAGGCGCCGGCGACTTGCCAAAAATTTGGCTTTGATCTGCAGGTGCTTATATCGGCCACGTGCTTATCAGCATCTCTGATTTACTCGGCCGTTTCCTCTCCTCTCCCCTCCGACACGTTCGTCTTCTCCTCGACTCGCCGTCTCTCGGGTGCTCTACGTTGCGAGTGGTCTGAGGATGCCCTGCCTGCTGTCGTTCGCTCTGTCTCTGCCATCTAGAGACTTGCGCCTTGCGTGGGACTCCTGCTCTTGACTGGTGGTGTTCACTTCCTGTCTTGCATCCCTACTTGGCTTCCTCATTGTCCCTGGCGCATGCTCGGCTCGTAAGCCATGCCCTCTGACCTACTTACTCAACATACAGGTAAAATCGCCGAGGGCGATAACGCGACTCGTGTGTGATTGGAAAAGCAAACTGCTGAAAGTGGCCAGTACCTTATCCCTTCCTTTCTCTTCCGCCGCAAGCGCAGACGGTTGCCGCTGTGCAGGAGATTCTACCGCAGCAACATCTACCTCTCCCCCTCGATCAGGGCCAACCAAACTACCCGCTATTGTTGCCGCTGAAATTCCCGCCCGCCACTGCGCACTAGTGGCTCCTACCCCGCCTCCCGTGTGTGGCACCTCCATTCTCTGTGTATAGTCTCTCCATTTTTCGCGAATCATACTCCGCGAGAGAGGCCACTGCTAAGGACTCGCAGCGGCACTAATTACGATACCTTTGTCCTCGCACTTTATATTTATAGCTAAGTCGCGCGGCCTTCATTGAACGTTGCGTGCACGCACAACCTCTTCACCTCCCCGACATCGCATCTCCCACTACACGACATGGCTGCCACCCCGGCCACGTATAGATTCTCAACCGTCATCGACCCATCCCATCCTCCCCGCATTACCTGGAGGCCCGCTTTCCCGACAGAACCGGCTGCAGCTTCCATGTGCGCAGAGCACGCGGAAGCCTCCGCTCTTGTTCAAAACGAAAATGTTGCCTGGCAAGAACTCCTACAGGCCAACACACCCACACCGGGTGAACCTTCTTCGTACGTATCCCATCTATGTGTACTGTAGCTCCGCATCTAACGCATGCTTGCCTCCTGCACGGGTGAAGAACTAAACGCAATCGGCTGCGCCAGCCACGAGGGAGCCAAGATCGACATGCCATCCGCCGCTTCCTGGCGAAGAGTTGGAAGCGGCTCACTGCCGCCCTTCGTAGACCCCATGTCGACCCAAACGTCGATATCCTCGACGATTTTATCATCGTGGATTGGCAGGATACTTCGCCCACGCCCTCAAAATGACCTCCTTCGTTCCTGCATGGCACCCGCTCTGGGTGCACAGTGTCCAACAGAGCCCCAGCGGCGCTATAGTGTAGTGGTTATCACTTGGGATTCTGAAGAGTGTTCCCAAAACCCAGGTTCGAGCCCTGGTAGCGCCTGACAAGTGGTTCTTTTCGTTCGCATAACATATGTTTTGTACATTTTTACACGGCTATCCCAGTTCCTGCCAATGTACCGCAAAATTACCCCGTTCTGATCATAATCCAGCATGCGCCGACGTTCATGATACTATGATCCCTGGGATGACCGAGAACATTGGACATGTCTCGCTCGGGCTCTCGCGATGTCTCCTCGAAAGTACTCCCGAGTCTCGACGTCGGTCGAATGCATTTGCCGCTGATGATCGCATGGAACACGGTAACTTAGCAAAAACACATGCAAGTGCACCTGCCCGAAGGGGCGAACTTGGGAGTAGATAAGGTTTATTTCGCTCGAGTTCGCCCAAAGCTGTGCCACCAACACCGCGCACGCTCCGGCGCACCACGCCTTCTGCACCCTCTGATCCATCGCACTCGGCCGTCCTAGCGTTTTCTTGACCTTTTCCTCCGACCACCACCATCGCCCATCGCCACGCCAGCACAGAGGAAGGTGAGTGTACTGCTCCCCGGTTTTCGAGCGAAATTGGCACGCTCATCATCTACGCGTCCAGGAACTTCGATCACTTCCACACACATCGGCAGCTTGCGCACTTCGAAGCACTAGCCGCGTCACGATGGCGCTCAAAGTAAACGGCCACCTCCATGTCGGCGACGGCAGCCCCGACACACCCGCGTCGTACTACTACAGTGAGGACGACATCCGCCCGCCCGTCCCCGAGGACATCGACGACAAGCTGCGCAAACTCGGTCCGTACAATGACGTCGCGTCGCGCGTCACCGGCCTCATCACGCGCGAGGCCGCCGAGCGCAAGAACACGATTGGGGGCGTCGACCACATGTGGGTCATGCTCTCGGACGTTGCGGATTTCAACCCGGTAGGCTGCAGGACTATATCGTAGAGTGCAATTGGCTGACCAAGTATACTTAACAACAGGCATGTACCTCGATATTCACGCTGCGGAATCGCGTTACACTAGAGATGCTCGCCGACCAGTTGACGAAACAGGGCGAGAAATTTCCGCGGTACCGCCAGAGACTTGAGGGCACCGGCCGGCTGCTGCATGGCGCGACGTTTGTCGACGACCCCGACTTCAACATCCTGGATCACATACGCGTCAAGAGCCTTCCAGAGCCCGCCGGAAAGCGTGAGCTAGATGCATTGGTGTGTGATGCTCCTTCGTCAGAGCAACGATTCGTTGACTGACCTTGCACAGGTTGGCGAGATAATTGCAGAGCCGTGGGACCTCAGTGCACAGCTGTTCGAAGCGGTATTGGTGGAGAACTACCGCGACGAGGACGGCGCTGTCTGTGCAGTCATCGCAAGAGGGTAAGCGGACGCCAATGCGCGTTATCCCCACTGCTCAGCAGGCTGATTCTTATGGCATAGACACCATACACTCGCGGATGGACAGGGTTTCGTGATCAGCCAGCTATATATGACGTCATACTACGACGACCTGCGCGACATGATGGACGGCGCAGCGAACAAGCTCAGCAAGGCCAAACGTGGCCTCCTCCTCCCGTCCGAATACTCAAAGTCCCTCAAGCCTCTAGATCGGTATTCCTCCGACCACCCTGCCGCGCCGTTCGTCCATCTATTCCTCGGCCTCGTCTTCTGGCTCTCGATGGTCTACTCCAACCTGGTTTCCATATTCTGGAGCTCGTACCAGGCGTTGCGTCTCGCGGCCTTCTTCCTGTTCACATTCTGGCGCATCGAGATGGTCGTCGACGAGCAGTTGGACAAGCGCACGGAGGACCGTGAAGCCTCCAGCTCAAAAGTGTTCAGCATGCAGGACGTCAAGCTCTGCCAGCAAGCGTTCTCCGGGCGGCGGCCGGGCGCCGCCGTCGCAGGCGTGCCCAAGGACCAGCGGAAGAACGTGCGGAGCAAGACGAAGCACGTCACGCTCAACGACGTCGTATGCTCGATCATGGTCGACGTCCTCGCGGCCGAGATCGAGGCGAAGCCCGCACCGCGGAGCACCTGGGGCAAGGTCAAACGTTCCGTGAACAAGGTTCTGCCGTCCCCAGTGCCGTTCTTCATGTACGTCCCACTCTGCACGTCCCCGTGCTGCCATGCTCATACTTGCACCTAGCCCCATCAGCATCCGTGCGCCCGGCGACTGGTCGATGCGCAACCTCTCCACGGGCTCGAACGTCTACCTGCACCCTTCGCCCAACCCCAGCGCGGACGCCTCCGTGCGCGCGATATACGAGCACATCCACAAGTGCCGCCACGAGCTGTCGCTGTTCAAGCACAGCGTGTGGCCGAAGGTGTGCTTCCACATCCTGCAGCTGTCCGGGCAGGCCCCGGTGCTGTTCCCGCTGTCGTGGTTCCCGAAGCGCAAGGAGCACCTGTGGCATGTGCGCTTCATGCGCAGATGGGTGCTCAAGCCTATCGCGGATGCGTGTCTGCAGTCCTGTAAGCCTCCCTTGCCTCTCCGTCTACAAAGTGCTTCGCTCACCCTGTACTCCTCCAGTCACCGGAATCCTTACCAAGTGCGTACATCTCCCTGCGCCCTCTCTATTCACGATCACCCAACTAACGCCCCCGTAGCATCCCCGGCCCCTCAAAGAAGCCAATCACGATGGCCGGCGTCGAGGTCGCAAAGTGGGCCGCGCTCCCGCCGCAGGCGGGCGCGGGCACGGTCGCCATCGGCATCATCTCGTACGCGGGCGGGATCAGCATCGCGGTCTCCGCGGACGCGGTGCCCGCCTCCGCGGGCGTCGCGCGCCGCCTCTGCGCGGGCTTCGAGCGGCGCTTCGAGCTGTACGTCGCGCGCGCGAAGGAGGTGCTCGAGCACCAGGACTAGGGCACGAAGCATGTGCTTTGAACTTAAAATGCTGGTGTGTACGGGATGTGGAACAAGATGTTTTGGAGATGCGTCATATACGTTACCCCGCTCTTTACGCACTGTCATATACCGATACCCTACACTCACTTTTCATACACACAATAATGTAGCTTTGTGCATTTGTAATAGCAAATGTGTTCAACAACCTTCCAGCCACATATTGCACTGGTTGACTGCAGACACATGCACAGGTGTAATTTCATTTCACACCTCATACTGTCAAAGGCTGCGTGGCACTCAAGACAGAGACTAAGAGTGATAAGAATATGGATTAGGGATACATGCGGTACCAGATAATCCGAGAGTCAAGTGCGGTACACCTCCGCATGCGGGATAAATATCCAAAGCCTACTCGCGCCCTACTGCTCGCTGACGAACACCGCCGCCATGCCCATGCCCGACCCAATGCACATGCTCGTAATGAAGATCTTCGTGCCCGTCTGCTTCGCGATGTTCAGCCCAGTCGCGACCTGCCGCGAGCCCGTGCAGCCGAGCGGGTGCCCGATCGCGATCGCGCCCCCATGCACGTTCACCTTCTCCGCGGGGATCCCGAGCTTCTCGACACTGTACACGGCCTGGCTCGCGAACGCCTCGTTGATCTCGAAGAAGTCGATGTCGTCGAGGCTCAAGCCGGTCGTCTCGAGCACCTTCGGGATCGCGAACGCGGGGCCGACGCCCATGATGCGCGGGGGCACGCCAACGTACGCCGCGGACACGAACTTGCCGACGATCGGCAGCCCGAGCTTCTTCGCGGCGGAGCGGCGCGCGAGGAGCACCGCGGCGGCGCCGTCGGAGACCTGCGACGCGTTGCCCGCGTGCGTCGCGCCGTCCTTCTTGAACGCGGGCTTGAGCCTGCCGAGCGACTCGGCCGTGACGCCGTCCCGGACACCGTCGTCGTTCGCGACCACGATCTCCTTCTCCTCCTCCGTCTTCGGGTCGACCCACTTCACCTTGAGCGGCACGATCTCGTCCTTGAACTTGCCCGCCTTCTGCGCGGCGGCGGCCTTCTGGAACGACTTCGCGGCGAAGGCGTCCTGTACCGCGCGCGAGATGCCGTAGTCGGACGCGACGTTCTCCGAGGTGAGGCCCATCGGCAGCAGGCAGTCCTCCGCCTCCTTGCACGAGAGCACGACGTCCGAGAAGCCGTCGGGCATCGCGCCGCCGCCGTAGCCGAAGGTCATCGACTCGACACCAGCACCTAACGTCCCAAGCGCGTCAGAGACGTCGAACACACCTACCAAGGGACGCGGCTACGCACCAATGCCGATATCGATCTGCCCGGAGGCAATCTGGTTCGCAATGATGTTCACGGCCTGGAGGCCGGACGCGCACTGGCGGTTCGTGGTGCTGATGGGAACGGTGTTGGGGATGCCGGACGCGAGGGCGGCCATGCGCGCGGCGCTCGCGCCTCCGCCGGCGGGGAGGACGTTCCCGACAGTGATGTCGCCGATGAGCGCGGGGTTGATGCCGGCCTTGGTGTAGACGGCGCGCAAGATGCCAGAGAGGATCTCCTCGGGGCGCGTGTCCTTGAAGCCGCCCTTCTTCGCCTGTATTATGACGCGGTCAGACCATGGCCGAACAGTCCCGAAGGTGGGAGGTGCGCAAACTGTCCCCCCAGCCTTTGATCACCCTCTGCGAGCCAGAGGGACGTCTCCACGAACCCACGCCCTCCCGTATGTTTCAAGATAGAGAAAGACAGCTCACCTTAGTAATAGCCGAGCGGACTGCCGCGACGATGACGATGTCGTCGTCGTTCTGGGCGAGTGCCCTGGCCTTCGGCGAGGTGCCAGTGAAGTTTTGAATGCGCTGGGTGAGGGTGGTCATGACGGCAAGGGTGTGGGGGAGATGGTGGGGAGAGGAGGGACCGGGAGGAGAAGACCGCCGACTTTAAACACGTCGCGTCGTCCGAGGCGTCATGGTCACCCGACGCTCAAACTCGGCCATGAGCAGAGCAGCCGGCGCCCCGCATGTGATTACTACCCCGCACTTGCCCTCTTCAGGCCGCTCTGGGGTTAGGGCCTCCCCCGCAGTCCCCCTCTCCGGCCTCTATGAAAGCGGAATCGCACTTGCCGGCACACTCGACACCGGAGGTCGTGTTTGGGCGGGTATGTTTATGCGTGAATAAGCAGATGCGGGGAACAGTGATGTGTGTTATGAGATACAGTGTGGTCGTGGTATGGGTGATAATGTAGCGAAACAGCAACCTGAAGGGAGTCCATATCCAGTGTCCAGATGCACATCCCAAATAAAAAGCGTACGAAACAACACAACATAGGAGAAAGGTGCTCACGTCTCCGCCTTCGCCACCTCCGCACTCGGGTCGCTCTTCAGCCCAAACCACACGGGAATGAGCTCCCAAGCCTCCTTCCTTGCCTTCGCCACGCTCCCCGCAAAGTCCTCCTTACACGACGCGCATATCCTCAACCCGCACTGCTTCGTCCCGTCCGAAAAGTCCGTCCGCGACAGCATCTCCACCGCCTGCGACAGCGAGAACAGCGGGTCCGCGTCCCGCCCACTCGCGATCCCGCTCACGCTCCGCAGCACGTTCAGCATGATGAAGTAGTACGACTCGCGGCAGTGGTGCCCGTTCGCGTGCGCGCGGTTCGCGCACCCCGCCGAGATCGCGCGCCCCGCGAGCTCCGCCTCGATGAACCCCGCGAGGAACCGCTGGCTCGCCTCGCGCCCGCGGAACGCCGCGCCCAGGTCCGCGCGCGCGAGCCGCAGTGGGTCCTTGGGGCCGCTCGCGCCCCCTGCGCGCGCCTTGAAGCGCGCGAGCGTCGCGGGGAGCAGGTGCGGCATGTTCGTCGCGCCGGCGGCGATTTTGCGCGGGCCGTAGCGCGAGAGGTCGTAGAAGGCGGAGGTGAGGATGTGGTCGAGGTCGAGCTCCTCGGCGAGTTGGATCACGAGCACGGGGTGCGCGTAGTGCTCGCGCGGGTTGTACCGCCCGTCTACGGTTGCCTGTTGCTCGCGCCTGTCCCAGCCGATGAGGGTCGTCGGCCAGTCTGTCTCGAGGCGGACGAGGCAGCGTTGGCGGAGGTGCTCGATGAGGTATTTGTTTGACAAGCGAAGCACGGCGGAGACAGTGCAGAAGTCGCCCGCAGTAGGCTTGGAGAAGTACCTGTGTGCGTGTCAGTATCTCGCATGAGGATAATACGAGCAGTACCGGTACTCACAGCCCGTCATACAGTGCACGCAGCAGGTGCAGAACATCCGAAGGGTCATCATGAAGTTCGACCCATGGGCACCCGTCAATCAATCCTTGCCCCTCCTCGGCAGCCGGCTGGGGGAGCGAGAACATGTCGTAGAAGACGTCGGAGTGGCGCACGAGTTGCCCGCGGTGGACCTTGAACGCGACGTTGCCCGCGAGGAGCACGATGTTCCCGTCCGCGAACCAGAAGTCGGTCGTCTTGTAGTTGAGCAGGGTCGGCGTGGACGGGCAGGGGTGGCTGGGGGCGACAGACATCTTGAAGGGTAGGGGCGGAGAGCTTGGAGGAGAACCTGAGCAAAATGAAAGCAGAGGACGAGCGGCGAGAAGGAGGAGGCGGGGAACAGCGAGGCGGCAGCCTATATCGCTCGTGGATTCGAGTTCGGACTACTGCCCGCCTCCGATCGCAAGCAGCTAGCAACCGGTCTCGAACAGCGGCGGACACCGGTAGTATTGTGTCCGGATTATGATACAGACTGAGAGCGTCGTTACGGTCGTCATCCATGCGATAAGATACAGCGAGCCTCTCCTCACACAGACGCATAAAGCATAACGCTACACAGTAGACACAGAAAAGTCGAGCTCAGGGAGTCAGTGCGATGTCGAACGAGAATGGTGGCTGGCGGCCGGCGCGAGGCCAGGTGGAGGCGGGTTCGGCGACCCAGGCATATGTGCCGCGGGCGGGGGTGTAGGAATCAACCCTGGGGGAGGTCCAGCCATCATGTATACTGGGACAGCCTGAGCGGCCTCGCGCCTCCGCGAGGAGGACGAAGAGCCAGGAGAGTCGGTGAGAGCGGGGCCGGTTGCGGGAGTCGTCATGGGCGACTGGTAGACGTACAAGGGCTGCGGGGGCGCGAAGTAGTAGCTGTACGACACGCCCTGCTGCCCCTGCCCGTGCGACGACATCCCAGGAGACGGCATGAGACCAGGAGAGGTGACGAAGCTAGCGGGAGTGCGCCCGTCGTGCGCGACTGCGATGCGCGCCGACGCGCCGTCCTCGCTCCGGAGACGGCGCGAGGCGGGCCGTGCGGAGCCCAGCAAGTCGATATCCTGGTGCCCCTGCACGCCGGTGTACCACGACCCGGCCTGCTTCGCCTTCCCGGTACGCGCGCGGCTCGACTGTGTGGGCACGTAGTCGAGGGCCACGCGGGAGGAGGTCCAAGGCAGCGCCTTGAGCTCGTGCACGGAGTCCTTGACGCGCGAGACGTGTGCGCTGAACGAGTCGTCCGGGGGTGCGAACCGCACCGGGGAGTCCATCTTCGCGTAATCGCTCGCTGGGTGCGGGCTCACGATCACGGCGCTCAGCGCGGGTGACGTGATGAGGCGCGGTGGGCTGGTGGGACGACCGTCGGAGTGTGCATTGGATTGCCCGCTGTGGCGCTGCGACGAGCGCACACCGCTTTGTGGCCGGCTCGGATCGGCATACGACACCTGGGACATTGACCTGGGACTGAGAGGCATCTCGACGGCCTCGACATAGTGGACGTTCGCGGGATCCGCGACGGTGACGCCGGGGTCATCGTACGCAGGGAGGTAGTGCGACTGTCCTGGTTGTTGCTCCATCCCCGGCGCGCCCTTCCTCGTCGACTTCCGGTCGTACAGATGGCTCTTGACCATGGCGTTCGGGAGCTTGCGCAGCTGAGCCACGAACCCGCCGACGAACGTGTTCTTCTTCTTCTTCGGCTTGGGCTCCGGCTCGCCCAACGTAATCGGATCGTAGAAGGAATCGTTGTGCTGAGGCTGATGCTGGGGCTGAGGCTCCGGCCCCCGTTGATCGTACTCGTGCCTCGGCTGCCCATACCCATGCCCTTGAGCCTGCGGCTCGTACGCAGGCGCCATATGGTGCTGCTCGTCCTCGTACTGGTCGTAGTGGTTGTAGTGCTCGTCGTCGCTCTGCCCAATCGTCATCCGCTCCATCTCCTCCGGCTCGGGCTCCGCAGGCCCGCTCCTGTACGAGTGCGGCTCCTCCCCGAGCTCAGACGGGGTCGGGTGTTGCGGGCGGAAGTCTGACATGCCACGAGATGGGGTGGGAGAGGGCACTGGCAGCGGCCGCGAGCCCACCGTGGATGGCGGGCCCGCGAGCGGAGGCGGCGACAACATACCATTAGAGACCCAACTCGGGTTCGACGGTCTGCTGTACCGCGGGGCCCTGCGGCCGACCGACGATGGAGGATACCCGCTGGGCGGCCGACCCTGAGAGGAATCGGGATAGAAGCTGTTGTGTGGAGTGTCCCTGTATGCGCCGGAGTCGTTGTAGTCGGACATGGTGGCAAGAAGGCAAATCGCAGAGCGCAGCTAGAATAGCTGGACGCGAGCTTATGCCCACCGCGCTCCGGAATAGCACGTCGCCACGAGGAGCCAACGAGGCTGCCGGTGTTTTCTGGAACGGAGGAGCGTAATGAATAAGACACCGCTGTCGGTGCGTAGAAGGCCAGCACTCACCGCCTTGCGACGCTTTACAGCCCGTAAGCCTCGCCTTTCGACATGCTGCAGATCATGCACATTGCACGGCAATCATCCGCACACAGGTCGGTGGTTCGGTGAGAACAGAAGGCGCATGGAAGGCGCGCGGTGAGAGTTTTCATGTCCGTCACTATGACGCACGACGAAGGAGCCGCGGGGAAAAACATATGGGCCCAACCGGGAATTGAACCCGGGACCTCGCGCAGTCTCAGCGTTACACTGGGGTACAACCCGAAGCGCGAATCATACTACTAGACCATTGGGCCTTGCCAGCTGCCCTCCCTAGTCTTCGACAGGCGTCACTGCCCCCGTCTGCATGTGCTCCGTTAATATGTCTTGCAGAATTACCAACTCTTGCCACGTCCTATAAAGATGATTCCCGGTAGATCGGGCTTCGCAGCGTATCTTCATAACATATCGCGAGTACACTACCCTACACCTGTATGATCAGCTAAGCGCGAACGTCAGCAAAAAGGGAGGACTTACGGTGTCCGCGAACTTCGGGTGAGACTGCCGAAGGCAATCCCATGGTTCGAGCCTGAATTTGAAGTTATGGCGACCTTCAGAATCTCACAATACTAATCTTCAACTGCGCGCGCCCATGATTTCGTGATCGTCGGATGTCACCTTGCGCTTTTCGTAATCAACAAAGTTTGCTGTTCAAACAACTGTTCTATATGACGGCCTTTCCCGACGCGACGAAGTGAAAATGGGTCATACACTCACCGGACAGAGCTTGAGCATTGACGAAGGGTTTGATCGTACGCAGGGAAAGCCTAAGATATGAACTCGTTGAGTAGCAGTGGACAGGGAGACGCTCTGCATGGAACTAGCATTGTGGTTAGGGAATTACCGGCGGTCGCGATATGGATCCACCTCGAACCACACGTACCTCATAGAGACCCACACCTCGTAAAGGTGCTTACTAGATGGTCATGACATTGCAGTTCGTCGGGACAGCATGCGAGACATAACCGCTAGCAACAGGGACAGTCCGTTGGTATACGTCGGGAACTGCACAGTACTTTAGTCATGGTGAACACTGCTGCCAATGCATAAAAGGCGACAAGGGCCACGGCGTACCTTCACACACCTCCGCACGGCTCGCGCAGACTCATCACCCCAGTCCATCCACTCGATCCACGATGGTCCTCAAGCTGTACGGAAACCTCAACGCGACCTGCACGAAGCGCGTGCGCACCGTCCTTGCCGAGCTCGATGTCCCGTACGAGTTCATCAGCATCGACCTCGCCAAGGGCGAGCAGAAGACGCCCGAGTACCTCGCGCTGCAGCCGTTCGGGCAGGTGCCCTACCTCGACGACGACGGCTTCGGGCTGTTCGAGAGCCGCGCGATCGCGCGCTACCTTGGGCTCAAGTACGGCGGTGTCGGCACGCTCATTCCGGAGCCTACGGACGTGCAGAAGACCGCGCTCTTTGAGCAGGCGGCGAGCATCGAGATGAGCGACTTCGAGCCGTCGGCGGTAGGGCTCGCTATCGAGAACCTTTTCAAGCCGTACGCATTTTCTCTCGTGTCACAGATGGATAGCCAGGCTCACTGCGTCGGTGATGACAGGATGTATGGCAAGCCGACCGATACTGCGACCGTGGAGCGCCTGAAGGCAACCCTTGAGGGCAAAATGGCAGGCTATGAGGCGATCCTCAGCAAGACCCAGTTCCTTGCTGGAAATGTACGTACCTGGGGTCTAAGGTCGCAAGCTCAGAACCATGTTACTGACGGTAGACATCAGGAGATCACTCTGGCCGACCTGTTTCATCTTCCCTGCGGCTCGCTTCTTGAGCAGCAGGGAATAGACTACCTAGTCTCTGACCGATGGCCCAACGTAGCGCGGTGAGCACCTACATTTGATGATCGAGTAGGCTTGACGAGACTGATCGCCCAAAACAGGTGGTGGAATGCCGTTTCCTCGCGCGAGTCGTGGCAGAAAGTATCTCAGGCGTAGGGTGTTTCTGCGCCAGATAGAGTGCCACTGGTGGAAGTTATGCCGAACGAGGATTCGAGTAGGTGCAGCTGGGTAGAAGGTGTCCCGACTGACACTGCCAGACCCGGGTCCGTTATAGAGATGTAACTCAGATGTTTGTTTCATGCTTGTTCTATTATAACGGAGACAAGCGTCGAGACAAGCCCCTGTTGTGGTTTATAGCCCTAAGAACAGTCAAGATGAGTATTGCTCTCGGATAGATGACGAACACAAGAGGTTCGAGTCGTCGTCAGAGCGAGGGTCAAAGTTTGGAGCGCTGAACGAGCAATAGCTTCTGAGGTTGGTTACAGTACAATTGCCCCGGTGATATTGTCCTTCTGGGGCTACTGTATAAGGCGGATGCTGCGAACAATCGAAAGAGAGAGAGAGAGAGAGAGACAGGGTGCACGATGCCTTCGACGTCGTCTTTGGACATCGCACAGATATCCGTGGGAACAAGGTGAATATATTCCCACGGTGCAATCTCTCGGACCCCCAGCTTCAGCCTCCAACCTCTTCGGAGTCTCTTTCTCTCCATCTTTCAAGTTCTCTCCACCCACGATGCACTGTTGTTTCCTTCATGTGTCTGTACACAAATTCAAAACACGCCAGTACAAGCCGGCTCAGACACTCAGTCAATAAACATGTGAAAAGCGACGACAGTCGCCTACGTATTCTACAGGTTCCGGCGCTCGAATTGAGTCTTCCCCTCGGCCTAGGTCGACGCTCGTATCGCACGTTTTTCCCACTCGTCTATAACACCGGAACGTGAGACTACGTCTCCGAGTATCGTGGCTTCTAATGGTGAACCGCTGACCGTATTTGATAACACCACAGCTCCATCACTCATGCCAGTGAACGGTACCCATGCCAAACCCATGCAGCCAACGACTCGAGAATATCCCATGCTGCCGGCATTTCAGCAACTTCTGGCGTCCTAATACTCCCGAACTGTCGAAAATGAATACGAGAAGGTAGTGTTTGCTCACTTAAAGCGGGGACCATCAGACTTATACCCACCCCTCGTAGAAGCGGCACCGCACGGCGACTCGTGATAACATGGCATCGCCGTGTCTCCATCCTTTATTCAGCAGGGGGTCCATTATTAGCAGCCCGAGCTACCTCCGAGCCATCAGACCGTTCGGTCTGTAGGCGGGCTGTGGCGTTCTGAAGAACATACATAAGCAGAGGTTCAGAGAACCGTGTCGTTGCCTACCGCCTACGCAGCCCGCCATGATCTTCTGGCTTGGTGTGATACTCATATTGGTATACGTGATCTTCCTGCGCCGCAGGAAACCCAGTCTCCCCTTCCCTCCCGGTCCGCCTGGACTTCCCGTGATTGGGAATGCTCTCGATATCCCAACGACGAACATCGCGCGGCGACTCCACGACCTCGCGGCGCAATATGGTTCGTTCAATTCATCCATTTTGGTCACGGAATGGACTAAATCACCCAATAGGCAAACTGGTGTACTTCAGCGTACTCGGTCGTTCCATCGTCGTGCTCGATTCCTATGACACCGCTTGCGAACTTTTGGATAAGAGATCAAGAAACTACTCCGACAGACCCGACTCAGTCATGGCAAAGCTGTACGTCGCCATATGTATATGAAGCTTGATTTTGACACCGTCTCAAACGAATCATGGAACTGCTGCAGAACGACGTTTTCGGATTCCAATCTCCCGCTGATCTCGTATGGACCGAGATGGAGGCAACATCGGCGCATATTTCACCAGACTCTGCAACTCCCCACAGTAGACACTGCCTATCGTCCAAACCTCCGGCAAGTCACGCGCGAGCTTCTCTTAAATCTGCTAGAGGGACCCCAGGCGTTCTCCCGACACATCAACCAGTGAGTACACATCGACGCACTTCGCGCGTTACTCGCTGACGGTTGTTCCGTAAAGCGCCTTTGTAGCGTCGGTACTGAGCATCGGCTATGGCATCAACATACCTAGGGACGACATATACTACGGGAAGTTGCTGCACGACGCGCTGGAAACATTAGAGACCATCGTGGTTCCCGGAAAATATCCCGTCGAGGTGTTTCCCGCACTCCAGTACCTCCCATCGTGGATGCCAGGTGCCGGATTCAAGAAAGATATCGGCGTCGTGCGGGAGAATGTGTTGAACGCGAGGCACGAGCTGTACGACAAGGGAAAGAGCCTTCTGGTAAGTGTCTGCCAAGATACTTGGCGTTCACTTCCTGATCGACTGTGTTCCTCTGTAGGACTCCGAGTACGCCGGGGATACTATGATTGCTATGATGCTCCGGCGGGCTGCCTCGCTAGAGGGCGCCGCCGCTGTGGATGAAGAAGAACAATGCACAGGTGCATTGATAGGAACCTACCTTGGTGCGTTCGTGTTTTTTGTACCTTGTTGAATCAGTACGGGGAAGTGCTCACTTTCCCCCGACGCAGCGGGCTCGGATACGGTCAGTACTATCCCACCGCCTCGGTCTTCGATACAATTCTTGCATTCTCAACTTTTAACGCTCTTACTCGCATTGGCAGACTGTGGCCTCCGTGCGAGCGTTCTTCCTCGCAATGGCGATGTACCCCGACGTCCAGAGAAAGGCGCAAGGGGAGCTCGATCGGGTTGTCGGGCGGACGCGCCTTCCCGACTTCGAAGATCGCAACAACTTGCCATACGTAAACGCGATCGTAAAGGAGCTTACCCGCTGGAACGTCGTCGCGCCCATGGGACTCCCCCATGCTGCTCTTGAAGACGATGAGTACAACGGCTACTTCATTCCCAAGGGGTCAATCGTGATGGTCAATGTGTGGTAAGGGCGATACCTTGTTCACGCGCCGGAAGCCTCCTTGACCAACCGCACCAGGGCTATCTCGCGCGATCCTACCGCGTATCCAGATCCGGAGACCTTCAACCCGGACCGCTTCCTGAAAGACGGCGAGTTGTACGCCGGCGCTCTGGACCCATACTCGTACATCTTCGGGTTCGGCAGGCGGTACGCCGTTTTCATACACGGGTTCCTGAACGTCTATTCTAACTTAGCGTACATTAGGGTTTGTCCCGGTCGCCACCTCGCAGACGCCTCGCTATTCTTGACTTGCGCGGCAATCTTGCATGCGTTCAGTATCTCGCCGCCGTTGGACGACAACGGCAAACCAGTGAAGCTGAAAGCCAGAGTGGAGACCGACCGCGTTATCGCGTGAGTGATGTGTTTCTATGCCATGCGTGTTTGGTAGCCTGAAAATCGTTCTAGGCACCCGAAGGAGTTTGAGTGTATCGTGGAGCCACGGTGGGCAGGTGTCGCAGACCTTGTCAGGTCGTAAGTTTTGATCGCGCTGTTTATACTATGTACAATACACATCGAAGGGCTCATGGCGCTACCATATTGGTCCTCACAATTCGTCTCGCTTGACCTCAGCTGTCGTCGTGACGTTGCCCAACACGTTTCCCTCCCCATTCTCGTACTCCTTCCACGCGCTCTGCAACGCATACACCGCCACGCTGACCGACGCGTTGGCGGGGAGCTGCGCCGTAGACAGCGTCAACAGCGTCAGTGGCTGCGTCGCGAAGAACGACGCTGTCGCGCTCGCAACGCCGCCGTCCACGAACACCTCGAGGAGACTCCGGTCGACCACACCCGACAGCGTCCAGGTCCCATCGGCGCGCAAGACGGTGGAGGTCGAGAACTTGTCCGTGAAGAACGGGTCGTCGAACCCGCGCACACGCCCGCGGTCGACGAAGAAAGGGTTGTCGCCTCCGAAGTAGTACCCGCCGCGAATTGACTCGCCCGAAACGGGGCTCAGGATCGTGAAGTTGAGCGTCGCCGCGCTGCTCGAGCCTGAGACTCCAGTGACGTTCGCCTCGAAGTAGACGGCATTAGACGCGACCCCGCTGTAGTCCACCACAAGCGAGCTGTTCACGAGGCTGGTGCTGGAGGCGAGTTGCTCGCCGAGCACGGGGCTGAGGTCGTAGGGAAGCGAAATGAGGTCCCAGCCGATGCGCGTAACGTTCGCCAGGAAGTTACGGCGCGGGAGCGACATCGCGCTGCGCCAGCCTTCCTGCGCGGTCGGGACGACCTGCGTGTACTGCCAGTTGGACGCCCAGGCGATGGAAACTGCATCTTGACCATCCGGAACACCGTAGAAGAACTGCCCCGCATAGTTGTCCTTCGCGAAGTCGGCGACGCGCGCGGCGCCGTCCGCCCGGGTTGATGCTGATAGTGAGCACGTACATGCCGTCGTTGCTGCCCTGCACGGGCATCTTCACGAGATTGGGGCATTCGTACTGGAGACCGAGGAGCCCGTGGTGGGTGAAGTTGGACGCGTGCGACCAGGTTTTGAGGTCTGGAGACGTGTAGATGCCGACCGCGAACTCCTGGGAGTAGGAGATGACCATCACCCAGTGGTCCTCGAACCAGATCACCTTCGGGTCACGGAATTGCGTCGAAGTACTGTTGATGACGGGGTTCTCGGCGAACGCGGCAAATGTGTAGCCTCCATCGTGCGAGTACGAGATCTCTTGAACCTGCGCCGTGGGCGTGTTCAGGGTGTAGATTGCAACCACGCCGTTGTTCTGGTCGGGGAAGAAGCCAGATGTGTTGTTGACATCGACGACAGCAGACCCGCTGAAGACTTGCGAGTCGTTGGTAGGCGGGAAGATGGCAATGGGCTGGTTGATCCAGTGGTAGAGATCTCTGCTCGTAGCATGACCCCAGTGTTGGTTTCCTGCGACGTTTGCCGTGGGATTATCTATAATGCTCGTTGGAACGCCGAGGTAAATTTCGGCAAAATGGCAACCTTACACTGGTAGTATAGGTGGTAAGTTCCGTTGGCGTCCAAGAACATCCCATTTGGGTCGTTCATGAAGTGCTGCGAGGCTAGGTCAGTCGTACGACACGAATATGATGCGCAACGGGTCGACTTGCCTGAGGGGGTGAAAAGTGCACCTGCGGCCTGTACGCGCCGTTGTAGTCCCCTGGAATTGGTGTCCCAGTCGGGACCGCAGGAAGAGTAGTATCTTGGGCGACGGCGCCGCCAACCAGCGCCGTCACTAAACCGACTACCGTGCAAAACTTCATGTCGATGGTAGGGGCAGAAGTTGAGCTGGGGGTCCACGATACATGTAGCTATTCCTTCGATCTTATATACCCCGCCCAAACAGCCAAGGCGGCTCGACGTCAAGGATGTGAATCTGAGCGGGCGGGACTTGGGAGGGCGGGCATGAGCAGGCACCAGCGGCAGATCAGTATACACCGTGCCCCACGGGGCTCGGCGTCGGGGATCGGTGGGGTATGTGCGGTCCTCGCGCTTGCTCGCGATGGATCGACGCGTGCTCGGCGCGCCGTATGGGCCTTTCATTTGACGAATTCGGCCCGAGCCCGACGGGTCTTACGGGCGCACAAGTGGTGTGTACAGGGGTCGCCCACACGAATGTGCCAAAAATGCCAACAACGGCGAGCTAGGAACTTCGTGGCACTGGTTTTGACATCCGAACCTTTGGTTTCCTCAGTGAACCACGATACCAGAGGTGAGAAGGGTGCGGCCAGAACACCCTCGGCCGTTGCAGTTGCTCAGGCTGTGTCCGCATTTGCCTTGAGGATTTGCGAAGATGGGTGCCTGCTTCCTGGCCATCATCAGATGACCGCGGCGCATAAGAGCGCAGCGGCGACTGTCTCGACTGTTCCGACACGCGCAATGGTATATTTCCTGCCAAAAGAACGAGTATATCGAACAGCCCGAGATATCCGCCCTGCATCGCGACCTGCAGAAGCCTTCGTCATAGACGCACCTAACCCACCATTCCTCTATGAAGCTTCAAACATGGCCTGCTATGCACAACTGCTCGTTCGCCGGTGTTATTCCGCAGTCACGTCGCAGTAGAGAAGCACAGGACTGAGGCAGGGTCGCGGAAGCTCGTGGGAGGAAGAGAGAAAGCGCAGCAGCGCCCGGCATGCCGCCGCCACAGCTTCAAGCCTCATTCATGTATCTCGCCGCTCGCCGACATGTCAGTGACCGCCACAACGCCCTATCATCGTCTCTCTCTATCTCGGCATCACAAGCGACCTCAGCTTTCTAGAATCGAGCGATGAGCTTGGACCAGAACCTCTTTACGCTGAACGTGACTGCTCGCGCCGATGAACCCACAACTCTCGACCTCATCGACCCAAATGGCACGGTGCACTACACCAAGAGACGGGTATCGGGGACGGATTACACGATCGAGATGCTAGGTGCGTGCTCATGGCTTGCGAAGCTGATGTGAAGGAGGCTCACGAAGATGACCCTGGCAGATCCGCTCTCGGAGAGTGTACTCGCGACGGTAACAGCCCCGAGCGCCACGAGCAAGCATAAGACGTTGCAGTTGTACAATCCTGACCTCGTCGTTGAGCTCAAGTACACCGGCACTATTCATTTCAAGTGGGGATTCAAATGGGAAGAGTGAGTAGGCATAGTCATTTCCCCTAAACATTACTGAAGCTGCTGTCGCAACAGCCACGAATTCGAGTGGAAGCGAGAGGAGTGCTATATGCTTCGCAAACCCGATCCAGCTGTTCTTGTCGCTATCACAAAGGAGCCCCCAGGACGACTGCAGACACGGTCAATCCAGGTTCTCGATTACAACCTCAACCGGTATGTGTTCCTATCCTCGCTCGCGTTTACATGAAGAGTGTGTGAGAGGGGAGCATTACTATGGGGGAGGTCGTTTGACGAACTTGGACTGGCTATATGCATTATATCCCTCCAAGATCGCTAACGACAAGCTTGCAGATTCGACATCGACGACCGCAAGGGGCTTGAAATCGTCATTCTCATCGCGCTACTCACATTCCAAGACCTGAACGAGACGTATCACACACCCTCAACACCTCCTGCCGAGAGCAGCACTATGTTGGCCGCAGCGCCATCACCCGGCCTAGCTGGCCGCCTTGGACTGAGCAGACAATCATCTCAGATACTCTCTACCCCACCGCCACCTGCGATACCACCCAAACCCCAGCCTCGCACAGGAATGAATCGCGTCGCAGAAATGCACGCTGTGCGCACGGCGCAAGGCGAGGGTGATGCGAATGAGATCGAGGTCGGAGAAGAGTGCTCAGTAGACGATTACGCCCAGTATGCGGAGCGCTTGTTGAATGTGAGTACCCCGGCGTGCTCAGTTTTAGGCTATGCTGACAATGCTGCGTGGTCTCCGCAGGACGAAGCGATGCTATTCGTGACTATCCGGTCTGCAGCGGCTGCACAAGTCCCGAAGGTGCTGCGGGTCGTCGAAGAGACGAAGCGTCTACGACATAAGTCAGGTCGGTGACTTCCTTGTACGTGCACTGATCAGTGCTGAGACTGAATATCATCTAGGGGTTGCAGAAGACGAAGAGTTATACCAATATGTAATCTACGATACCCCCCAAGACTCGTCCAAGCGCAAGGGCCCGAAACGTATCAACCTCAATGACCCGGACCCGAAGACCAAAGGCAAAGAGCCAGACAAATACGCGCCTCCGACGAGCTTGACGGTCCACTTGAGCAAGATCGACATGCCAGAGTTGCAGCCCAAGATCAGCCAGGGGACTGTACGTCGAACCTCTGGGTCCATGGTAGCCACTGCGCCAGCAGCCGTGCCCCAGAAGTCCGAGAAGGATCGCAAGAAAGCGGAGAAAGAAAGTAAGAAACCCACTAAGGAGAGCAAGAAGACGGGGAAGAAGGAAAAGAGTGAGTGGACGTGTTGCGTCCGACTAGTCGTTGTCACTGATATCGAATCTCGTTCATAGATCCATCACCAAGCGCTGCCCATCCAGTCCCGAACAAACTCACCAGGCCTCCATCCAGCGCGCCTGCGCTACCCGACCGCCCATCGCATCCCTCCTCGTTCTTCGGGCGGCATGTGCCCCCGCATCAAACACATCCATACCAGCCGTCGCCGTCGCCCTCCCAGCTGAACAACCCCATGATATACACAGCCCCTCCTCCGCCTCCGCCTGGCATGGGCCCAACGCGCTACCCGTCCGGTCCCGGTCCCGCTCCGGTGGCCTTCCCATTCCCTGATCTCGGCTCTGGGCAGTCCTTCTACGGGTCTGCGGCGGGGACAGGGTACGGTGCGATGCCTCCGTCGGGTGGGGCGGGGTACCGACCTGGGTATAGCGGCGCCCCGGGGTCTGCACGACCGAGTTCGTATCATCCGTCTGCCTCAGCTTCGCCGACGGGAGAGGGGCCAGTAACGTCTCTGTTGAAGATGTGGTCAAAACACTAGGGTCCTGGGACGCCATGTGATCATGATCTATGGGCGCGCTGCGGTGAGTGTGGAATCATTGGTCGAAAGCGCGGTGAACTGACTGTTTTCCGACTGATGCTGGGTTGGACATTAGCACTTGACTTGTACAGCACACGTTATCTATCGGAGGACTATACAGACTAGACTTGTTTTCATCAAGGCCTGGAGCGAGTACCTCAGCACCCGGGGAGCGGGTTTCGGATGCTGCTCAGCCTTGTTACAATCTACTGATAGCCTGGCAGCGCCCTCATGATCAGTGACGACACCAGGTTTTCAGCGGGTCTCCGTGATGAGTGCGTTTACGACCTTGCGTGTCATGATCCTACAAACTGACGAGGATAGCTCATCTTAGGATGAAATATACTCCTCCGATTTACCATCATGGCTGTACAAAGACCGGGCGCCCTGAAGTGGTCTTCATAGCCCCGTTGTTGGATGCACACTACTGTACGGTGTTATCGACCATGACAACTGCGCGCAGAGGCCAATCAAGCGTGAAACACGCCGGCGCCGGCGCGCGATGCGCTCGCCCAACGAATATCTCCGCCAAACCCACCGCCGCGGCGTGCAACTCTCCATCAGTTGGGCCGCCCTCCGACCTGACCGGCGGACGCCCGATTTTGGCATTTGTTTGATTCAGTCAGGGATGGTGCGTTCGATCTCAACTGGGTGCTGACCTGAGTGGACGCCCGTCAGACCACCTTGACCGTCTCCGGACACAATCTATCAGGCTTTCAAAGTTCAACCCTGTCTATTATTTTGACGTCTAGTAGACTCGACAAGGATGGTCAAAATCTCGTCCCTTTCGTAGCCAGTGGCAACTGTGGTGGGTTTATCGCTGCCCGAAGTCAGGCTTACTACATTCCAAAAATACGCAGCACAATATTGTCGTAGCTCGATCGAGATCGAGGTAGACCGCGGCTAAGCATTGGGCATACATCTTTTTACATACCTACAATCAAAACTGATCACGATCTGCCGCAGCGCCCCATCCGGACTTGTGTGCCTGCATTTGCCGCCGACGCCTTCTTGCACACGAACGCATGGACTCTCTTTGGTGGTTGTTCGCGTGCCGGCGCCAGTGCCATTTTTTGCGACCAACACCAATCGTGCGGCTTTGAGTATGTCTCGGCGCATAGCCCATTGTTTCATCAATCGGCATCTATTCTTGCCGCCCCATCCCTTGTGGTGGCGGGGGACAAGGGGCCTCCTATAAAGCCTCAGCGTCGCGCCGTCTTATACCTCGTCCGGTTCCTCCACCGCACGTCCCTCCCTCTTTTCTTCTTCTAACGATCAGGGATCGTTCAGAGCTCATCGACTTCTTTGCCAAGTGACCCAGTGTCCACCTCCGACCAGCCCCTCCTTTGACTTAGCGTAGATCGCCTGCTACTCTTACGACCAAGATATGAAGTTCTCCGCTTTCGCCGCCCTCTCCCTCGCCGCCGCTGTCTCGGCCGGCCCCACCTTCCAGCGCCGTGCAGCGTTCACACTGCAGAACGGCAAGGATGCCATCGCCCTCAAGTGAGTTGATGTGTTCCGTTGATGTGTGCTCCGCGGCTAATCTGGCGCCCGTGTCCGATAGCGCCAAGTTCAGCAAGTTGACCGCGGACTCTTCCTGCCAGACGGGCGAGGACGCGTGCGTTGACAACAAGTTCGCCCAGTGTGTCAGCGGCAAGTTTGTGACCCAGCAGTGTGGTGGTGGCTTGATGTGAGTTTTACCTTCTACGAAACGCATTGATCGACCAACCGTCTCACCACCGTGCGTAGCTGTGCTGCCCTGCCCCTGGTCAACTCCGCGGGCACCAGCATCACTTGCACGACTGCTGCTGACCGTGATGCGCGTATCGCTGCGACTGGGGCGACTGCTACCGCCGGGGGCGACCCCGGCGCTGCCGCCGGTGGCTCCGCTGCTGCCACTAGCTCCGCTGTCAACAACGCTGCCAGTGGAGTCGCGGGCAACGCTGCAGCAACCTCCACCTCTGCTGCTGCTGCCGCCACGTCGTCTGCCGCGGCCGCTTCCGGCGGCGACAACAGTGACCCGCAGAAGTCGCTCACCCTCGTCCAGTCCGTGATTGCGACCGGGTTTGAGAACGACGGCCAAGACCAGCCTACGGTGGGCCAGGTGCCGTCCGCGACCTCGTCGAACAACTTCATCAACTTCTGCGCGACGGTGTCGAACCTGCCCATCACGAACGGCAAGCAGATCGCGACGGGCTCGTGCAACCCCGCGCCGATGGGCGTGATCGCGTCGACGGCGAACATGCCGTCGAGTAAGTTCGTGAACCCGAAGAACGGCGCGACGATTCCCGCGAACCAGAACTTCACGATCCAGATGGCGGTCTCGCACCTCGAGACGGGCCACTTCACGAACGCGCAGGAGAACTACTTCGCGGCGCCGCAGGTCGTGAACAGTGCGGGCGACATCCAGGGCCACTCGCACGTCGTCGTCGAGGCGCTCACGTCGCTCGACCAGACCACCGTCACGGACCCGACCAAGTTCGCGTTCTTCAAGGGCCTCAACGATCCTGCCAAGAACGGCGTCCTTTCCGTTGAGGTCGCCGGCGGTCTCCCCGCGGGTGCCTACCGTGTCGCGTCCATCAACGCCGCCGCCAACCACCAGCCGGTCCTCGTCGCCATCGCCCAACATGGCTCCCTCGACGACATGGCTTAGTGAGTACCTCTCTACCATGAGTCTCTATGATGATACTGACCGTGCTTCACTAGCTTCACTGTCGCTTAAGCGGTCCCTAACGACTTCTCGTATCTGACGTATTTATGGGGTTGTATTTGGAAGTGATAGGATACCCTAGACTGGTGTTATCTCTGCCGTATGTTGTATCTGTAGACACTGGTGTTGTCACAAGAATGTCGATGTTCTCTACCACCGTTACGCACTGTGTGATTGTCCCTCTCATCTCGTTTGGACGTCGCCTGAGTGGTCTTAAACGCTTATTCAGCCGATTGGGCGGAGGAGTAGTACAGCAAGTCACACGGAAGCGAGAAAGGTCGTGCGTGTGTGTAGTATTACGCATAGAGACTCTGTATGGTATATTCCAAGGCCGTATATCAAGAGAGCGGTCGATGTATCGCAACGACTGACATCCGAGGAGAAGCACAATATTACAAGGGCGGTAGAGGCCGACGGCACTGCGGGCAGATATTCTGCATAGGGCGTGTCAGCGGCGATGGTCAGGGTAGAAGATAGATGGTACTGACCTTGATCGCAAGCCACTACGCACGCAACACGCGCGGTCAGTCAGGGCAGCGATATCATACTGCATATGAGACTTACTCTTTCCAGGCAGGCGGTGTGCTGTCGTGGACTACCATCAACAACGACTCCATCGCGGTGACCTGCGAGGAAAGTGACTTACGAAGAGATGGTGACACGGCGCAAGGCTGTATGTCTTCCTCGACGCCGCGACCTTGCCCAGGAGCCCGCCAGCGCGCCCGATGGCGGGACGTTCCTTCCCGTCGCTTGACTTGGACCGTCGACGCAACGACGGGTCGACGAGGATCGCGTCCATGCAGATCGCACAGTCCCCGAGCGTTTGCTCGGGCGCCTCAGGATCTGGCAGCGGCATGGGCGGATGGTAGTCGTGCGTCGGCGTGCGGGACATCTGGCGTCGGGGCGGTCAGGCACGGGGAGCGTGATGGTCATGTATCGAGGGGAAATGATCGGGAATGGACGCACCCGCTTGGGAAGGAAGAACGCAGGGTCGACGCGTTCTTGCAGGAAGATGACAGACACTTGCACAAACATCAACAGCGCTACGGCGTATATCCACCCTGTGCGCGACGTGCCAATATTAGAACTGTTGACAGGATCTGCCACGGCTAGCTGTGAACGTACTGCGCGGTTGCACGTTGAGGATATTCTTCGGACATCCGAGGAAGTCTGCGGAAGCGTGATGGTCAGGATGCAATTCGGCAACATCGTGTCAAATGAGCACTCACAGCATGCGAAAAACAACCGGCCTAGCGTCGTGCCCACGAGGTACTCTACCGACAACCCGCTTGTGCGTGAGCGGCGTGCGGAACGGTATATCTGCATCATCCACATGCTCGAGAAGAGTGACCCAATGAAAAACAGCGGCAGCGACAGCGCGATGACAATGCGAAACACGACGATGAGCGATAGCGACAGCAAAGTCCCTTCAGGGAACGTGATCAGTATCCGCGAATGAGCGCAAACTGATTGTGCACATACAAAGTCGGGCTGCCGGATCAGTCCGGATGTGAGTCCAGAGGAACTGTAAGAAGGACTGTCGAGCGGGGAGGGTTGGTGCCACTGGAACCATGGGAGACGGGCCAGGAGGTGCAACTGAGCCATTGTCTCCATCCGTGATCGGTCCTTCCGTGGTCGTTGCCTGTTGCGGTGGAGTCGGCGGCGGTGGCGGTGGCGGTGTTGGAGAGGGCTGGGGAGTGGGAGCATCTTCTGGTGCTTGGATTTGGCCGATGAGAACTGCCATTTGCTACAACAGCTTTGTCAGATCGTGACACGGAACAAGAGCGATATTTGAGCTCACCGCTTCATATACAAAGAGTAGACATGCGAGGCCGGCCGGTGCAAGAACAGAGAGCGAAGGACGTCCCTCTGCTAAGATCCCGAGTGTGATGTGCTGGAATACAGAGTCAGATGAGCAACGTTGAGGAGTCATACCAAACGTACACCAATGAAGGAGATCGCGTCGATAAGACTCTGAATCAAGAATGTGTAGCGAGACACTCGGGAGAGGCCGATTGCAGAGCTACTTTGCGCTGCTTGTTTGCGGAAGAGTCCAAGGAGAACAAGGTTGACAACGGTAGAAACGCCGGAGTCTGGGTGGAAATATTGAGCTTAAGCACCGGCAAAGTATAGGAAATGCCTACACGTCGTGATTTTCCTATACAGCCTCTGGGACCTAGTCGGATTGTAAGCCTAGATTTCACCTCTCGTGACAGGAGTTCAACATACTGGACGCCGACCGTATGCTTGATCTCGTACAATATGCTGCAGTTTTGACTGAGCAGTACGCCCTCAAATACTAGTTCGGGAGCTTTCACGGTGGTGATACCAGTCGGTTCGTCGATCTCGCTCTCGAGCTCGTCCATGAGGTCTTTCGGAACGTTGGTTGGTTCGAGCTGCGCAAATAACTGGAAGGAGCACTGGGTCTTCGGGCTGTCGTCTGCTTCTGCAGAGTCTTGCTCAAATAGCCCCGCATCGATCTTCTCCTTCAGCTTTGATATACGCGTCGTCAACTCGACCTCAACGGCGCGCAAGCTTTCATTTCTGAACCTCTCCGGAACGAGAGCGGGAAGAACACGCAGATCGATGCCACGCCTGTCCATCAGGAATGTCAATGCAGTAGACGTTGAAAAAATGGGGGTATGCGCACCCTCCGGATTCGGCCAGAGCGTACACTGAACCTGTCGACAAAACATGAATGCCCTCGAAGTCGAGCCTTAGCTCATCCGAGCTTTCGGGATCCGACAAGTCGAGTTTGCCCTTATATTAAGTAGATGAATCACCCACGCAAGTTTGACTTAGAGTTGGACGCACATGTATTACGGCTATATCCTTGTGCTTGTCACCGGCGCGTTCAAACGGTATCAGCTTGTCGCCCACACTAAGCGAGAGTTTGTTCGTTCCAGTCCAGTTCCAAGGTCCTAGAAGGTCTGGGATAGCGCTGAAGTTCACAGGAAGTAGGAACTGCTCCGACAAGTGCCTCCAAGACGACGCGGCCTCCGAGGTATTGAGAGCGGTGAGATTGTGCGGCTGTGTATCGCCATGCCAGAAGCCGGTCATATTCGAGTAGTACGACCCCTGCTTTGGATCGAGCTCAGAGCCAAATGGCAGGAATGCCTCGACCAAGGGCATTGTGTTCGGATCTTCCACAGGCTACAAGGTCCATTGTGAGTTACATAAGTATCATGAGTAAGTAGAGACTGACAAGCGTAAAATTCGAGGCAGTGCCATTCAGCCAGGCACTATAGTTCGATAACTGATAGTTCAGTGACTGTAGACCGGCGAGGTACTGGTCCCGTGTCAAGGACAGCTCGTCACCGCGGCCGCTGGTGAGCATGAACAGAACGAAGGTTATGAAGAGGAACGACGGTAGTGAGCTCCGCTGTTGCCGCGGGGCTTCCGGTGTTCCATTCTCCAGATCCTGTGGTTCGTTATTGGGCGTGCTCATGGCGGCCACTTGTGACCTGGACAGGCAGGCGGTCTCCGGCTCTTGAACGTGGCGGTATGAGCGAAAGTGGGGTAAGTGCAGTGGCAGTGCACAGGCCACCGCCTCGCAGTAAGTGCGCGTTAGTATCCCACGTGGTACCGTCGACTTTCCGCAGGCGGCAGAGCTATTACAATCCGGGTGTATAACTTCGAGAATATAGAACTACATGAACTGACAGGACCCAGAGAATATGCTTTTGGAGGAGGGTATGTTGGGTGTAGTGAACACCAAGCACAGGAGAAATGTCGTGGACGCCATTGCACTGTCGCATTACAAGGCCTGGTGGTCTAGTAGTATGATTCCTTCTTAGGGCGATTCGCAATCTGGAGGAGGTCCCGGGTTCAATTCCCGGCCAGGCCCTTTTGCTCTGATTCGTTAGCCGCACCCTCGCTCGCCTGCTTTTGACCCATTCGCAAAGCCCGGACATGCATGATCTCGTCATCCAATTGTCGCATCACGATAAGTACAAGGGCTCAAGATCAGTCAGGCTGCTCAAGGCTCAGCTGTATCAAGAATTCGTTCGCCTCTTTTCGGAACGTGTCTGGAATGATCTCCAGAGATTTCTGCCCGTTGGCGAAGAGGAGGAGTTGCGGCGACTCGGCGGTGTAGGCGGGCCAGTGAGGCTCTTGGCCGCCGTTTGGGTCGAGTGTGTGCACGAACCGGACGAGGAAGTCAGTCATATCTCCACCGCCAAACACGTTTGCGAGTTCGGTGGTGTGCGTCTAGCAGAGAGGTAAGCTCGAGGTCAAGCTCGTATCACAGGGAGCGAGAGTACGTACCGCGCCCATACCCGTGATTTGGTTACGCTCGCTCACTAGTCCGGGAAGTCATTTGTTAGCACGAGGTAACTTATACACTTGTGCAGCTGGCGCTTACGGAATGACCTCATAACCTGCTTCCCGGAGCGCTGTTGGAGGAGCAAGCGGCGCGGAGCGTGGAATCGGACGTCCCCCTGGAAGGCTGAAATGCGCTTGTACTGGGGCGAGAACGCGAATGCGTCTTCAGTTCCGAAGGGAGAGCCGAGTACGGGGTTGGAGGGGTACAGCTCGAGTAGCCGCGTGATGTTCTTCTTAGGCGCGTTCGGGAAGAAGTTGCTACTGAGGTACGCAGCCACTTCGTTTTGTGTACTGCCCAATAAGAGTGATAAGATCATAAATGTCTCGGTTTGATGAAATAATACTGACGTGAGGTTGAGGGACGCAAGCGAGAATAGCGTCCCTTCGTCCTTGTTTGAGCCTACATATATGGGAGAAGGTCAGTCCTTGCATGGAGCATCCTGGCTTCTGCGGCGCAGCGCACTCACCGATTACGAATGGTATGTTGGCGATCTTACCTTCCAACAGCAGGCGCTGCGGATTATCTACGATGAACAGTCCATCTGCGTGTGGCGCCCACGGCGTACCCTACGCATGTGCGTCAGTCAACGGCATCGAAACAGCGACAAGCAATATATACCTGGAAGGACACGTAGGTCGACGTCTTGTCCATTGCGGCTTGGATGACGCTCGCTGGGACTTCCCGCAGACACTCCAGGATGTCGATCTCGTCTGCACAGCCGGTCTCCGACGCGATGAAGTCGAAGTGAGGCTGAATCTTCGAGACATTGCCAGCTGGATTCGCCGAGCCCGACTCCATCCATCCCGCGCGGAACAGGCCCTCGGTATTGCCGCCGTTGACGAGCATGTGGAACGCGACGGACTCGCTCCCTGCGCTCTCTCCCCAGCTGTGACAGGCGACTTGGCGTGAATGCCGCATCAGCTAAGTAACACACTGAGCGTACATTGTCACTTTTGTCGGGTCACCGCCAAAAGCACTGATATGCTTTTGTATCCAACGCAGTGATTCGCGTTCTGTAAAACAGCATTATTTAAGTAGCAGCACACATGACGGCGTAGATCGACTCACGGTCCTGCATCCCAAGATTCCCAAGGCCGGCGTTCGCCATCTCGCGCCCTCCCAGGAAGCCGAAAGCTGTATCGCAGTCAGTGCAGCTCGTGCCTTGCGACATCGACACTTACCACTTAGCCTACGATGCAGGATTAGTCCTCGTGTTCTAGTGGCAATCGGTTGAAGACGTAGACATACCGGTAATTCATCGATACATAGATGACGGGGTGTCCAATTTCTATCGAGCGATGCACGACGACCTGCCCCGGACGTCTACGTAGATGTGATGAGCTCCGAGCGGCAGTATAGCATACTCAGTGGTTGCGAACACATACACGGCGTTGGATCCAATCTGAAATCCACCTATGGCAACATCAGCGAAACTGAGATGTACCCGTGCTAGGTTTGCTTGCCTCCGTAGATCCACTGAGTCCATAGTACGCTCCTAAGCAGGTAGTGGCGGTCACGAAAGGAGGTATGACGTACCACAGCAACAGGGAGCTTATCCCCAGGCTTTGTGCCCGCAGGTACAATTACGTTGAGGTTCAGGCCTACGCCTATTCAGCGCTGGAACACCATGTGTTACGGGAGCCACTCACAATCCTCGCTCTGAGGTACCGGTGGAGGTACACCCATAGCCGCCACGAAAGGCACGATCTCTGGCGGGTGCACCGTGGTATTCGGGAAGACCGCGGGCGGCATAGTCTGCTGCAGACATTGGTTGCCGAACACAGTCGCGTTGATGACCCCGCTGTATCTGCGAATAGGCTGCGGGAGCTGCAGTCGCATTTTCCCGACGCTATCGAAAACGCCATGGTCAACACCGTCACACAGTTAAGAGCACATGCCGACGTACGGAGGTTCGGCAAATGGAATACCTCGGAACTGGGTGACAGTGCCGTCGCTCGTCCCGATGACAGTCGCGCCATCGAGCTTTACGGCCGCCAGTGTAGCAGTTGCGCCTGCGACGACAGCAGCATACAGTAGGAGGGTGAGCAGCATTGCGGAAGAGGGGGTACGACTGAGTCGGCGACCGCAACATATCGCGCCTCGACCAGCTTGCCTTATATGCAGGACGTGCGAGAAATATGGAGGGTCATTTTGAGACGGCGGCCGTTGGAGGGAACCTGCACTCCGAACGGTAATCAACGGCCAGCTCAGTCTCTTCACGCAGTGCACGGGATCAACTGACACACCTTCGCCCTCTTCGATGGGGTGTGCGCCGCGCGGACGCTCGTAAGCGAAGCCCATAGATCATCGAAGTCGCGAAGAGAATCGCTAGCGCGAGGACGATCAGCAGGTCCGTGAGTGAGTGAGTGAGTATATATTTGACTGCTCGACGACGTACGACCCCCAACGAAATGTGTCAGTACATGTTATGTAATCAAGTGCACACTACGTATGTACGATAATCGACAGTGCTGCAATAGACACTTAAATGTTGCACTTTATCCCATTCACGCACGACCCAGTCGTGATCCACAGAGTTCCGGCGAGGACTACTCGTGAACCTGCTCAATCTCTGGCTTTTATCCACGTGCTGACGCAAGTAGACAAGCAGGCGCCACTCCCCGTAGGGGCAGCCTTACCTGGGCTAAAACCTGGGGAAAAATCTTAAAAACCCCAGGAGCTAAGGCACACTCCTGTATGCCTCAACGTAACTCGCCCAGGCCCGAGAGAGCATACGTTCAGTGCAATCTCGCGTTCACAGTATGGACGACTAGGTGGGGTACCAGGTCCGTGTGCCTGTTGCAAACCCGTCCGGGAAAAGCAACAACCAATGAATGGCGGCGCAGTCCTCCACGCACATTCCAGCCATTACCACGGTGATTCTAGTACCAGCAAGATGTTCCAAAATGCTTCATCCTGTATCTATCCATTCTCAGACAGGGGGTACAAAGATACATGTGGGAGCCAAGGCAATTGTATACCGATGCAGTCGCTGTATGAGGGTCAGCTGAGGGACACGAGACACGGAAGCCGGCAAGCGAACCTTCATCAGCAAAACACGATTTTTTCTGGCTGCCTGGATGCTCCTGGAGAGCTGGAAGGGCCCTCTCCAGGAGCTTCCAGGAGCTCCAGGA